>LNAC01000198.1:1004376-1080834 GCA_002007465.1 Ailurus styani
AAATAAATAAATAAATAAATAAATAAATAAATAAATGTCTACAGAAGAAGAAGAGGAAGGAGGAGGAGGAGAAGGAGGAGGAGGAGGAGGAGGAGGAGGGGAATGAGAAGAAGAAGAAAGGAGTCATGGCCATAAATTTTTAGTACTGGAGCAGTATGCTCTCCAGAATTTTGTTAAAATGAAGTTAAAAAGCTATTAAAATTAGGCTATGGCAATATTATTTCAGTATTCTATCTTTCAAGTAACCAGCTGGATTTTTTCCTGATTTATAGAATATGAATAAAGATACAGCACATACAACATGAGTTATTTGTACAATTAAATTTTGTAACGGCCACAGGAAGAGGTGGCACAAACCTGCTATTCGGCATTCATTAAGTGATGTTACTAAAGCCCTCTTCAATACATTTAATATTCATCTAGACAGAGCTCTCCTTTCCATTTGTTCGACTGCATTTTACATTGAATTTGCAGGCTGACTAAATAAGTGGTTTGGTTTAACGTCCCAGAGAAAGCCTCTCAGCTCTGTTGGCTCAGAGCAGTACATTACTCTTCTGTTCTCTTAGGATCGAGTTTATTAATAAAGAGGTACACATTCATTAATTTGCTTATTCAACAGACTCTTAGTGGGCACTTCTTATGCTCAGAGCCCTGGGATAGCGGTAGTACGTGAAGCTGCCTAAAACCTTTTTTTTGCATAATGTCAAAATAATTACGATTTTAATTCATATGATTTTGATTCATATGTTCTAACAATTCTAATCAGTATTGGTTTGCTAAAAGTGCAGTTCATCTGAAAAGTGGCAACAGTGGAACGTGACTATGTCTGGAGCTGTGATGGAAGGCGTATATGGCATGTGTAATATGAGTGGCACCACGATAAGTTTTGAAGTCGCTCAGAGGAAAAATGAGTTCTATTAAGGAAAAGTTCTGTGTAGAGGATGATACTTATGGATCTGTAGTTTCTATTTCTCATGAAGATAATGGGGGTGTGTGTGCAGCCAAAACCCAAGAATTTGCATGTGAAAGAAGATCAAGTTATTCAAATCACATTACTTCAAGTATTATAATAGACTTTGCACTACTTGGACTGATAAAATGACTGAATTATTTGTGCCTAAAAACATAGATATTACTGTTTTGATGAGCATACATATGGCTATTCAAATTTGTTTTTATAGATACCCAGCTGGCTTTATGCTACTGGAGCAAAAAACACTAAATGTGTTCAAGTCAGTTATTTTTAACATACAGTGTCAGTTATGCTACTTGGTTATACAGACAATTAGAAAGCTTCCAAGCTTAAAAATAAATTTAGTGCAGTTATCCATGAATACTCAAACTCTATTTAACACATGATGCTATTTCATCAAGAAAAATCCACTCAGAAAAGTTCTGGTCAATAAGTGCCAATTTTTGCCAATAAATATGCGAGTTCTTGTACTCTCTATTTCTACTCTGATACTTTCAGCCCAGAAGAGTTTTTGAACTGGGCTAGGGATCAACCTCTTCTTTTCTGCAGCCACCACCTCACATCACAGATTTTGTTTATTTACTTATTTGGAAATGTTTAATTAAGTTTTTAATTTTAATTTCAATATAGTTAACATACAGTGTTATATTATTTTCAGGTGTACAATATAGTGATTCAACAACTCTAATACATCATACCTCAGTGCTCACCATGATTAATGTCCTCTTAATCCCTTTCACCTATCTTACCCACCCCCCCGCTACCTCCCCTCTGATATACTTTATTTTATTTATTTTTTAAGATTTTATTTATTTGTTTGAGAGAGATAGAGAGAGAGAGAGAGAGAGCACACATAGGAGCAGGGCGGAAGGGCTGAGGGAGAAGGAGAAGCAGGCTTCCAGCTGAGCAGGGAGTCCGAAGCAGGGCTCATCCCAGGACCCCCAAATCATGACCTGAGCCAAAGGTGGTTGCTTAACTTGCTTAACTGACTGAGGCACCCAGGTGCTCCTGATACGCTTTATTTTAAATGAGTACTCTCAGTTAAAGTTATTTTTCTTTTCAACAAGAGCAGTTTTTACCTGAAGCATACTTCATGATTCTAAAGACATATATAAAACATTCCCTCTGAGAAAAATAGAATACAAATTTTCTTCAAATACACACAGAAGAATTTAAGCAAGTTTTGACCAAGAATCCCTTGGTTAAATCACATAAAAACAGGTATAACAAATAGTACAAATTTAAGAAGACTGAAATCATACCAAGTATATTTTCCAACCACAATGGTACAAAACTAAAGATCAACAAGAAAACAAAGTTGGAATATCTACAGTGTAAATATTAAATATTTAATATGTAAATATTAAACAACACACTACTGCACAAGAAATGGCCAAATAAGAAATCAAAGAGCAAATTAAAATATGTCTCAAGACAAAAGAAAAAGAAAACACAATATTCTAAAACCTATGGGATGCACCAAAAGCAGATGTTAGAGTGAAATTTATGCTATAAAATCTTGTATTAAGGAAAAAAGTTCAAATAAACAACTTAACATTACACAACAAGGGACTAAGAAAAAAGAGGAAACCTAGCTGAAATTTAGTACCGGAAGGAAATAGCAAAGAAAACTCAGAAATAAATGAAATAGAGATCAAAATAAACAATAATATGGCTTTGAAAATAATGACCAGTTTTTAAAAAAAAAAATTTTAAAAATCTCCAACGCTTTACTTACATTAACTAAGAAAAAAAGAAGCCTCAAAAACTAAAATGAGAATTAGAAGAGAAAACAATACAACAGACAACCACAAAAAATACATAGTGTGATAACAGATTACTATAAACAACTATATGCTAACAAGTCAGATAACTTAGGGGGGAAAAAAGATAATTCCTAAAAATGCACAAGTTACCAAGATTGAATCATGAATCTTGAATCCAAGAAATAGGAAATCTTCTTAGACCAATAATAAGAATGAAAGTTGAATTGTAAATTAAATATCTCCCAGCACAGGAAAGCCCAAGGCCACTTGGTTTCACTGATGAATTCTACCAAACACTAAAGAAAATAATAATTAGTGATTATCTTTATCAAAACCTTACAAATAATGGAATAGAGGGAACACATTCAAAATCATCCCATGAGGCCAGTACTACCCAGGTACCAAATCAGGATAAAAACAATACAAGAACCAAAAATCTAGTTTGTCTGATATTATTGCCACTCCAACTTTCTTTTGCCATTCATTTGTGTGATAAGTGTTTCTTCACCCCCTCGCTTTCAATCTACAGGTGTTTTTTAGGTCTGAAATGAGTCTTTTGTAGTCAACATATAGATGGGTCTTATTTTTATCCATTCTGACACTCTATATCTTTTGATTGGAGCATTTAGTCCATTTGAGTTCAAAGTAATTATTGATTGATATATATTTATTGCTATTTTATTACTTGTTTTGTTGTTGTTTCTGGAGATTTTCTCTGATCCTTTCTTGTCTTTATTTAATAAAGACAAGAAAGGATAGAAGAATGTGACCCTAATCTGGAAAAGGAAACAGACATCCAGATCCAGGAGGCACAGAGAACTACCTTCAAAATCAACAAATGTAGGCCAACACCAAGACTTATTTTAATTAAGTTTTCAAGATATAGTGATAAAGAAAAAGTCTTAAAAGCAGCAAGACAGAAGAGGTCCTTAACTTACAAGGGAAAACCCATAAGATTAGCCGGAGATTTCTCAACAGAAACTTGGCAAGACAGAAAAGAATGACATGATATATTCAAAGTGCTAATGGGAAAAACCTGCAGCCAAGAATACTCCATCTAGCAAGGCTATCACTCACAACAGGAGAGATAAAGAATTTTCCCCCCAAAAAAACTAAAGGAGTCTGTGACCACTAAACCAGCCCTTCAAGAAACATTAAAGGGGACTCAGAGTGCAAAGGTCAAAAGTGACATCACAAATTTTAAAATATTATTTTCAGTATTTGGCAGTTAAGGTCTTTTGAAAAAAATGAAAAGGAACTATGGAATTGACCAGGGATTGACATCTACTCTATTTTGAAGTACATGTCCATTGCTACGCATCACTGTTTCTTAGTTACCTTTCCAAAGCAACAAAATTAACTTCTCTGTGAAATTTTTAAGATTATATTCTTGGATTCTTTTATTCCTCAGAGGAAAAGACTCACATAGTAGTCTATGGTAAGTATTACCATTCATTGTTTTGACATTTTACAAATACTCACTGTCAGTGTGGGAGGAGGGAAGTGGGCAAATATCTGAGCCCAGAGCCTCACCCAAGATGAGGAACTCCTCATACATTAAGCTGTGACTCAGGATTGCACCCACAGGAGAGGGTGGGTAGAACTAAGTTCACCAATTTTCCAGATGAAATGCAAGCAACATTTCCTTGGCCTTGAACTTAACAGTACAGACTGAGAGATTGTACAATATCAGCTGGGAGTCTTAGGAATTTGTAGCATTACTTCACATAACACAGGGGCCTATAAGATTCAAGCCATGACTTTGTTTAATGTTCCCAGACTGTGCCTGGTATGCCTTGTAAAATCAAACTTACGGAGGCAGTGTTGGATAACGGTTAACAATAGGATCTATCTAGGCAGGTTCCTATGATCAAGCCATGGCTCCCCTTCACACTGCTAGTGAGGGTTTTTCCTCTTCTGCAAAACTGTGTTCATAATCAAAGCACTTTCATTATGAAACTGTTGTGATGATTAAATGAAATTACATAGGTATAGTATTGAAAAGACTGCATGGCACAATTTATATGTTAAGTAATATTGATTGGTATTGCTGTCCCCTTTGAGGAAGACCCCCTTACTGCAATTATCCATGAACACTCTCACTGCAGACACCTTTATTGCAGGACTTGGTGAAAAGTCATCTTGATCATATTTAATACACACATACATACATATTATAACAGAAAATGATGGCAGGGAATAGGACACAATGTTAATAGTCTATATGCCCAGACTGTGCAATAAAAATTATTTTTACTTGTCTCTTTACAACTTTTAGTATTTTACCAAATATTTTAATTTAATAGCAGGAAGGATATTATATTCAACCAATCCAATGGGGGAAGAAACATCTTTTAGCTTTTCTATTTACAGATATGACCATCAAATAGGATTAATAATAAAAATAACAGCTGCCATTTATCAAATATTTGGTGTGTGCTGGGTTCTAAGAGCTTAACAGGTATCAAATTACTTAATAATACTCATTACAACATTATGAGGAATGTAATGTTAAAGCTTTTTGTTTTGAAAATAATTTTAGATTCACAGAAAAGTTGTAAAGATAGTATGGAGAGTTGCCCCATACATTTTACACAACCATAGTACAGTGATCAAAACTAAGAAATTAACATCAACACAGCACTGTTAACTGAAGTTCAGACTTTATTCAGATTTCATAAGTTTTGCCGCTTTCATTGTTATGGCCGCTTTTCTATTGGAGATTCAAATTCAGGATATCACGTTGCCTTTAGTGTCTTTAGTCTACTCCTCTAATCTGTGACAATTTCTCAGCTTTTCTTTATTCTTCACGACTTTGACACATTTGAAGAGCACTCATCACTTTATTTGTCAAATGCCTCTTGATTTGGGTTTGTCTGATTGTTTTCTCATGATCAGACTGGGGTTATGGATTTTTGTGAAGTAGCCTTCTCACTGAATTATATCAGAGGGTACCTGATCTCATGACTTGTTACTAGTAATGGTAAACTTGATCATTTGGTTAAGGTGGTGTGGGCCAGATTTCTCTATTACAAAGTTAGTATTTTTTTGTTTTCTTAACTGTTTCTTTGGAAGTGAGTCACTGGGTCTAGCTCACCACTCAAGGATGGTGGTGGGGGCAATGGAAAATTAAACTCAAGTTCCTGGATGGAGGAGTATCAAAGAATATAAACTACTATGCAAATTAATAAATATTTGTGAGAGGAGGTATTTAAAAATAGTTGGAAGAGTCATGCAAATGTTCTCATTCTCCTTAACATTTTGCCCACTATTTTTAACAATTATCCATAGATTTTGCCAGCAGCCACTACTACTGTGATATTCTGAGGGTACATTTCTATTTCCTTCATTCCTTCTACATTTATTATTTGGACTTCTTTGAAAGGAAAACCCTTTTTTTCTCAACTTATTTATTTATTCAATCATTTATACCAGTGTTGATTTATGGATGTATATTTTTAACTTTGGGTTTTAACCCAATATTATCCTTATTTATTTATTTATTTATTTTTGGTCAAATTGTTCCAGCTTTGGCCATTGGGAGTTTTTTTAGATTGTCTCCTGTGTCATTTGGACTTGCCCCAGCCTCATCTGGTATTTTTCTGCCCTATCCTTAGAATCAGTTATTTCTTCAGGGAGCATTGGTTCCTATGACTGGAGAATGGAATCTACAAAATAAGTCCAGGAATTGCTACTGCCTCTAGGACTTCTTTGGAGAGAGCTAGTGAATATGTCCATGTACTATCCAGTGTATACATACATCTATATAATCTGTGTACCTATATTAAATAAACATGAGTTCACACTGGTATTTCTTTTTTTTCTTTTTTTTTTTTTAAGATTTTTATTTATTTATTTCACAGCAGGAGAGAGATCACAAGGAGGCAGAGAGGCAGGCAGAGAGAGAGGGGCAAGCAGGCTCCCTGCTGAGCAGAGAGCCCGATGCGGCCTCAATCCCAGGACCCTGAGATCATGACCTGAGCCGAAAAGCAGGGGCTTTAACCCACTGAGCCACCCAGGCACCCACACACTGGTATTTCTAACTCTATCCAGCCGCAGGGTTGTTCTAATCCTCACTCATTTATTTATAACTTCTTTTTCTGACAGTAAGAAACCTGATTACCATTATCTACATTTTAGTTACTTATTTATTTAACCTCAGTACACATGTACAGTAGTTTTAGGACTGCTATCACACATCCCATTAGGGAATGAATTTACCAAATTGTGTAGGGTGTTTATCTATAGTTCATTGTGTCAGTAGCCTTATAGCAATCAGTCAAAACAGTGGTTTTCTAGGTTACTTAGGCCAGCTCCTTTTTCCTGCCTTTTCAGTAAAGTAATGTCATCCACGTGGGACATACTCCTATCCGGAGATTCTTGACATCAGGGTTGATGTTTAAATTTCTTACAGTTCACTACACTCTGTGGTTCTGACCTGTGCAGTGTCACATCTCCCAATTAGCATGTCCTACAACACAATCCCATCACCCTAAAATTTTTCATGCGTGACCCTTTTTGAAGTCAACACCCGTCTCTCCCAAAACCCTAACCCCTGCAATCATGGATCTGTGTTCTATCACATAGTCTGCCTTTTCCAGAGTGTCACATAATTGAGATTATACAATTTGTAGCTTTTTGGTGCAATTTCTTTCAATCTGCAAAATGAATTTTAACAAAAAAAATTTAATCTCTTCTTTCAAAAATAAATTATTTAAAAAACAAGAATAAGCAAAAGAAAACTTTTGCTTTCAAGAGATTATCTTTAAAATGTTTAAAATCATTTTTGGCTTTAATAATGAAAATGAGCCATTTCAAAGTCACTCAAATCTATTCTTAAAGACCTGAAAGTGGAATTTATAAGCTTTTTAAATGGAGAGTTTTAGTGGGTTTTGAAAGCTTTCTTTAGATATATAAAAATTCATTAGCATTACAATGAACTTGAAATAAAGAGAAGAAAAGTTAAAAAGTTAGAGCCAATTATTTTTAAAAGTTATGGTTTATATAATTGAAAAAATGGGTTGTCCTGCTTTAATAAATCTTATCAGTGGTTTACAATCTTCCAGGTCTATGTATCTTTTAGAAGTAAATTTTACAGATACATTAGCTATTACGATAAAGTGCAGAAATGTACAGAACTTAGAATCAAGATTTCCAATCCACCTTGCCACAAAGTATTAAATCAAAATTTCAAAAACATAAAGCAATTATAATCATACCATTGTCATCGTGTATTTCAGATCAGTAATCACAATTAAGAATTCTCTAAAAATGTTACTTAGTTTATACTTATTTTATCTATTTAATATATATTCTTGGGTATTTTTTTTTTTAAGATTTTATTTATTTGACAGAGGGAGAGAGATCACAAGTAGGCAGAGAGGCAGGCAGAGAGAGAGGGGGAAAGCAGGCTCCCCGCTGAGCAGAGAGCCCGATGCGGGCCTCAATCCCAGGACCTGAGCTGAAGGCAGAGGCTTTAATCCACTGAGCCACCCAGGCGCCCTGTTCTTGGGTATCTTTTTAAAGAAAACATAGAATTAGTAATATATGATACATATATGTATTTTATAAAAGGTATATGGATATTTGGGAGTGTTATGTTCTCAAGTTTTTCCTTCTTTTTTTAATTTTTTACTATTAACTGAGCTAATAGACAATGTCTATAATCCCCTACAATGGCACAATCTTAATTATATAAGTATATTATATAATTATATAACATATAATTATATAAGTATATATTAAGTATACTCTACAGTCCTGAGAACACAGTGGATACATAATATATTTATACACTACCTGTGAAATCTTCAGTGTAGAGTGTGATTCCTATACTCATAGACATATTTGCTCTGCATTAAAAACAGGTGCAACTCATTAGGCAGAAATCATTAAAATTAGACAGCTGCAGTCACAGCATCTGGGGAAAATGGCAACAGCACTTGCCAGTGAAGGGCTTCCCCATAGCAGGATGTCCCGGAAGAGCCCTGGAGAGTAGGGAGGGATGGGTGCTATTTTGAAGCATTCAGAGAAACAAACAAACAGAAGCATTCAACTCTTTCCTCTTAAAATTATCTTTCCATATCAATAAGAGCAAACATCCTGCCAAAGTTTCCCCTACAAAATGTTTAAAGTTCAAAGCAGAAGTTCATTTTAAGTCATTTAACAGCAGATTTTTTTCATAGTTGATGACAGAGTTTCAGTTTGGGATCTGTGACTTCAAAATACGGTGAATACAACATTTATAATTTATTGGCTTTCTAGTCACCTCCTCAGGACTTATAGGTTCTAACTGTTATTTGATGAATCATTAGATTTGGAAGCAATCAATGTGAATGGGGGCTGACATACACTGCCGCAGAGAAGTAAGTATTGGCTTAATTAAATGCTGACTTGGGTGTGGGTGTTAACACCTTTCGGCCTCCAGGAGCATTTGGTGACAATGAGTTCTAATCAATTTGCTTTCTATGGAAAATTATTCAGAGTGTTCCCGATGATATTAATGTTAAATCCTTTATTTGCATTGTACATAAGTATTATTCCTTCAGTCCAGTACATGAGTATTATTCCTTCAATCCAGATTTAAAATAATAATACCCTGGATTTAGGAACTGGAATCTTGAATCCTTCCTCTGCCATTATTTGCTATGCCTCAGTGGGGAAGTGAAAATGAACAAAATAATGGGCTAGATTCCTCTTCTTGTTCTCACATTGAGATGACAACGGTTTGCCACAGTCAAAGGTAGAACATAGTTTCTGAGGTTGAATTGACATTGCCTGGGTGGAAGAGATGAAACTATTACTTCTGAAAAAAGATACAGTCTGTTTGGCAAAATGTTTTTCCCTTGAAGGAATGGAGCAAACTTAAAACAAGGAATCATTGTATTCTTTTTTTTTCTTGTGGGTTAACTGACCTTACTTCACCTGTCAAGAAACTCATTATCATGTAATCCTCTTGGAAGATATTTAGCAATGTTTATTTCTGTACACAATGCCACAAGATTTATTCTATAAGGTGCATCAGTTTTATGGATGACCTACTTCGCAAGAGTTAAAGTCATAAAATTTCAAAAAGAATCACTTTCATCTCTCTTTCTTCCATATCTCTAAAACTATTTTTTAAAATTTTGACTCCATTCCTTACTTTTTATTCTTTCTCAAATGTTTAGAGTGCTTACAGGCTTTGGAGAATTAAGGTGCATTTAAGAACTTTGAGGAAAAAAACCCTCCTTATTTCTATGTGTCCCCTGTTTTCCACAGTATTTCCTCAAGGCTGTGTTCTCATGGTGGTTACACCAAAGCGGGTAATGAAGAAGAAGGTGGTATCAGTTAGACTACCTGGCTTTATCTCTCAGCATTTGGCTTTGCAAACTTCTGAAGAAGCAATTACACTATTTATACCAAATTAAGGGAGGAGGGGAAGCTTGCTGGGCCACCCAAATATATTCAAAACACAGCAAAAGAAATAATTATATAATCTGTCAATATTCTCCTCTATTTTTTTTTATCTTGTTCAGTCAAAAGTCCATCATCCAAATTGTGGCTGTATTTTCTTGATATCACTAAATCAAATGGAATTTTGGGGTTTTATCAATAGAAAATGTGAGCACTTTCTTAAGTGCTACAAAGGGGAGCAGTCATCTCTGTCAAGGGTCTAATTGACTAAAGTCTAGTTCAGTACTTACAGTTTCAGTAGGCATAAGTCCAGTGAGAGTCTATAATGAAAAAAGCGAGGAAGGGGGTTTCTGAGGTCAAAAAGTCAAAAGGTCCAAATAATTGTGCCTACAGTATACTGTTCTCCGAGATTCACAATGTCGGTTAGCCTATTCAAGACTAACACATTCAAAAACACAATAGGTGATGATGATAGATGAGAGATAGATAGGGTAATATTCTGTGCAATTGACTTTGGGAAATGGTGACCTTGTCACACACTAGGAAAGACCCCTCTGAATAATCTCCCCATATGGTCTCTGAGAAAATATACTTGGAATAGAGTTTTTACTAGAGCTGAATAGACTACTCCATATTCCCAAAAGAATGAGTTCCCTGTTTTCAAGTTGCAAGAATTAATTGCAAAATATATTTATTTCTACGTCTTCTCCATGTCCTTGAAAATACAGTGCTCTCTCAACTACTATAACATAGTACTTGTACTTTAAATATGTATTTATAATATTATATAAAAGTAAATACTATCTACTTATATATTCTAATCTAAATTATCATTACTTCCCATAACAATTAGAACTCAAAAAGAAGATTTAGAAAAATCCAAAGATGATAAATTTTGACTTTTTGATGTTTTTGCAGATAATTTATATATTATTATTATTATTAATTCCTTTGCTTTGAGAAATCACATGCAATAAATTCTCTTTCATTCTAGCTACTTGTCTTCAGTCAAATGGGGGATTTGAAAATAATATTACTCAGAAGATCTCTATTTAGCATGAGGACTTTCAGGAAAAATGATTGTGTTTTTAAAAAGTTTTGATTCCCTTATATGAAAGTAATTTAACAAATAAGGAAATCCAAAATTCTCTACTACAACAACACAAACATATTTTTTCAGCCTTGGAAGATGCAGTTCTATTCTAATAACAAATGCTTTTTATAAACTTATTAGTAATTTAACTCTTATGGCAAACTTATCCAATAAGTTGGATCACATATTGCTAAGGATGATATCTAGCATGCCCAAACTTAAATGAATGCTAGTGTTATGGTATTCTGTGTTTCATTTCTTTTTCTCGCCAGAATCATGAAATAATAGAAGTGAGGTAGAGTCTACTTTGGACATGTGCCTCAATAACTGGGCTGAAACCTGGTCTTTGTTAAGTGAAGAGGACTGGATCAACATTACATTTTGTAGTGATATTATTTTACTAGATATGAACTTAAACGTGAGTATAGACACCAAACTACAAAGTATACACACTGTGTTCCAATATAAATGTTCGTTTCCTCTTTACTAAACCATCGATAATCTTTAGACAAGTTAGCCAAGACAAATATGTTTCTTGCCCATTTTCTTATTTTTATCGTCCAAGTTTTGCCGATTGTCAGTACATCCTATACTGTCTTCTCTGGGACTGACTCACTTACTTGTTTGGGAGCCATTACTTGCAGCTTAGTCTCAAATTTTGCTAATGGATGGCTCAGAGATCTTCTCAATTAGACCAAGCCATTAGGAATTGATTCCCATAGAGATCTGTCCTGCCAAAATCTCCACAATATCCTCCACTGTGAGGACCTGTCTATTCTGCCAACATATGCCCTTTGTCACAAAAAATGCAGACGTCTAGGCTATGGCCCTGAGGAGGATTATATTCCCCGTCTTTTCTTAGCTAACAGTGCTGCCTAATTGGATTCCAAACTAAAAATAGGCCTCTCATTAATAGAATTATGGATATGAGGGTCGTTCTTATGTGACACCGTTAGCAGCTTCCAAGCTGCCAATGATCAGGATTTTCTTGTTTAATAATTTCCAGTATGGTCTAAGAATTTTCATGTGTAGTTTGTATTATCATTGAGAAGATAACTGAACCATAGTCTTCCATTTCCTAAGCAGCTACTTGTTGTAAGGGGGACACTTTTTTTTGAAAGATTTTATTTATTTATTTGTCAGAGAGAGAAAGAAAGCACAAGCAGGCAGAGTGGCAGGCAGAGGCAGAGGGAGAAGCAGGCTCCCTGCCGAGCAAGGAGCCCGATGCGGGACTCGATCCTGGGACTCGATCCTGGGACTCTGGGATCATGACCTGAGCCTAAGGCAGCTACTTCAGCAACTGAGCCACCCAGGTGTCCCAGTAAGGTGGGCACTTTTAAAAGCCCTGAAATTCTCTAAGGTTCACCACACTAGTGTAACAAATGTACAGGAGCGAGGCACAGTTTATTAATCCTTAATTCACAGAAACAAAAATTCAACACTTGACTTTCACAAATCTTTTTTCCACACACTACCCCCCCTTTTTTTTAAAAAAAGATTTTACTTATTTATGTGACAGAAAGATAGAGAGAGAGCACAAGTAAGCAGAGCAGCAGGCAGAGGCAGAGGGAGAAGCAGGCTCTCGGCTGAGCAGGGACCCTGATGAGGGGCTCGATCCCAGGACCCTGGAATCATGGCCTGAGCCAAAGGCAGCTGCTTAACCAACTGAGCCACCCAGTTGTCCCTCCACACACTACCCTTAATAAGATCTCTGGTATGTCCAAATGAATGGTCGGTATCATTATGTGTCCATCCCACTGGTTCTTTTATTAACCTGTAAACCTCTCCACCAGGCTTAACTCACTCGGAACTAAGTCACAGAGCCATCTTATTCTCTTTGAAATTCTAACACAAAGCCCAGTGTTTTCTTTACAATTGATACTTACAATCGATACTTCACAATTGATATTTCCAACACTGTTTCAATTTTCTCATCCTACAGCTATCTGTACACTCTTGGCCTTTGACACTATTAGCTCTTGCATACTGTTAGCTTTTGATGGTGAAATCCATCCCCAAAAAGTCAGAATTGAGGAACACATGCTAACAAACAATAACAAAACATGTTCAGAAACAAAATAATTGCTTTAAGACCACAGAAGAGTTTTCACTGATACAGAAGAAAGTCACTTTTCAGCCTCATTATTTGAAATGAACATTTCTATTGTCTCTATAAATATCTGATAGAATGAAACTTCATGGTCGGAATTACAATAGAACTCTCTGACAATATCTTTTTATTCCTATTAGGAAAGAACTGCCAAAGGTAAGAATCAGTCCTCCTTTGACCAGTTATATACACTGAGTCCCTGGCAGAGTGGCTTCTATAGGTTCATCGCATTGATTTACAAATAGTCTCTTCAACTTCGGTAGCCATCAGCACAGTCTGACCAATTTTAACACATATTATGTGTTGGTAGTCATACTATCCTTTCCTCTCTAAGCGTGTCTCTGTGCTGCAGGGGCTGGAAGACTGACTGGAAACGATGTTTTCCAGACTCACTCAGTAGCAGGGTTCTGGTGTGGTTTCCATGTGCAAGATTTGGAAGGAGGAAGAGAAATAGAACTATTAGTTTTCCAACAAGAGCTGGGGAGGCGTAAGAACTTTGGCAGTTAAACAAGAAAGGGGTTTGCCACAGCTTCTCTGCATCCACCTGCAAATCGCTCACTTCAGGGCTGCAGACAACTGTAATCATTGGGGTATTTCCCTGCTGTTTTTGTAATTTATTATTTTTCTACATTGATTTTGTATCCTGCGACTTTACTGAATTCGTTTATCCATTCTAGTAGTTTTTTTGGCAGTGTCTTTAGGGTTTTCTATATATAGTATCATGTCATCTGTAAATAGGGAAAGTTGTACTTCTTCCTTACCAATTTGGTTGCCTTTTATTTCTCTTTGTTGTCTGATTTATGATTTCCTAAACATCAGTGTTGGCTTTTCTGATCTAGTTCCCTCACACTTCTGACAGTTTTATACGTCTCAAATTCCCTATTTTAAGTCCCTTCCTGCTTGAAATATGTTAGAGCAGTATCTGTTTTCCTAACCAAACCCTAACTTACAGAACACCTAAAAAAAAAAACAGGATCCAGACTTTCTATAATATCCAGCTCCCTACCTGCGTCATAACAGAAAACAGCCTCCCACTGTTAACTTACTTACAGGTTTATTTTCTCCTTAACAAATTGGCAGGGTGGCAAAAGACAGCCGGTATTGACAATATATTTTTAGGAGAAAAATTCTTCATATTTTGAATAGTAGTCTTTGACTCTCCTGGGAGTAACATCCTTCCTGAACTCATTTTTAAAAAGCCTTCTTCAGGGGTGCCTGGGTTGCTCAGTCCGTTAAGCGTATGCCTTCATCTCAGGTCATGATCCTCAAGTTCTGGGATTGAGACCCTCATCAGGCTTCCAGTCTGAGCAAAGAGCCTGCTTCTCCTTCATGACAACTACTATGGTGAAGTAATTATAAACAGAGCTTATAAGATATATTTGTTGTAAGTCTGGAAGAATAAACACATCATAAATACAATGTATGTATGTACTACATACATCTCCAAGAAGCTGGAGAAGGGAGAGTGAGAGAGAGAGAAATAGGTCAAAAGCCAAAAGTCCAGCTGCAAAAGGGGTGCATTAATTAAGCAGAGAACCTTATGGAACGAGGCAGTGAGAACACATCCACCTGGTGCTTGCATGAGGTTATGGGTGTGGGGGGGCATACGCTGAGTTCAGAGAAGAATCAGGTTACATGAGTTGAAGATGCAGAGGCAAATTATTCTATTTTCAGTTGTGAATTAATTGGACACTGTTTATACTCATCAGTTCATTAGTAGAGCTGGGTTACTTTATAATTCAAGTGTGAAAAATGACCTTTTCTTTAGAAAACAATGCTGGTCTTAAGCTACTAATAAAAGATTCTCTCATGTAAATGATCTTGTACCCTGGGAACAAATTAACTTTAAATTTTCAAAAGGTACTACTAATGTGAAATATCCCACTCCAAGAAAGTTAGATATGTTCACGAGAAGGAATAAAGTATCGTTTTCTTCATAGATGAAAATTATTGTATATCACCCATAAATTGATTTAATCATGAGTTTTAAAACACTAATTATTAATAATTATGTTTTTACTTTAATTAGAATAAGATTCTTTTGAATGGAGAATATTTCATGCCCGTATCTGTGACCATAAGAGGAAACATAAGATAATCGTTCACCAAATAGTTAACTATAGTTCATACTTTTAAGACTCAGTAAAAATGCTTATTCCTTTGGAATAATTTGATACACATAGAGGAAAGTGAATCGATACAGAAAAACTTAGAATCTAATTTAGTGCAGTATTGAATAATTGGCCAACACTTAAGTTACAGAAATAGTGTATAAGAGTATGCAAACATAGAAATTTGGTACCAAGGATCATTTTATCTGTAGTTTAGAAAGTTAGGGCCACTATTTTTTTCCTTATATGCCACAGAGTTTGCTTCATTGACCTTAAGAAGAAAAAAACAACTCTGTATTTGTGGTTGGCCTGGTGAATTCAGAGCAAGATAAAAACAGGTTCTATATAGAGAGCTGCTAATCACTTACACAAAGATATACCTGTACATTTATTTAATAACTTAATTGCAATAATAAACCTTTATGAAATATGAGGTAGCTATTCTATTGCTAAGCAACGAAGGTGCTTAAAACATTATGTGAATTTATAGGTATCAATTGAAGCTCTACTGTTTATTCAAAAGAGACAAGGTCTGAGATGACTTTTTGAATATTATATTATCAATTGTAGGAGAAAGTAAATCATGGTGGAAATGTCAATAATAAACTATTTAAAACTTCAAATAAAAGGAAAGACATATTTAAATAGTTTGATACACATATGACTTAGATTCAGCAATACCTTTTTGTGTGTACACATTTCAAATCTATTTGGATCTCTCTCCTCTCCTCCCAGAATGTTATTTTATTTAACATCTGGTTATACAGCTCTTCCTATGTGCCAGACGCTCTTCAAAGTACTTTACCAATATTAACTCATTTAATGATATGTGCTCTATTCAACTTTTAATTATTCTGCAATTATCTCTTTTCTTTCCTTCATGATTACAAAAGTAGTAACAACCTGCTTCAGACATAACCTTAAACCCAACTGTGAGTTCATCATGGAATGTAACCTTTATAATATTCCTTGCTGTATTATGATCTACTTAGACATTGCTATCCATGAAATTTCTGCGTGGGGTTGACCTTGTTGGGGCGGTCACTGAGGACTTATTTCAGTAGAATACCAAGTCTATGGCTTGTACTGGTTATAGTTTTCCACCATCTCCTGTGGCCCACCCCTAAGTTATATGTAGTATAGGAAAGAAACGTATCCATACCAGACTTTTCCAGTGCTCATCCTGCAGAACACACCTGCCTTGTGGGATTCTCTGATAAACAAAGAACAATTTAAAGAAGGCATAAGATTACCGACTGTGTAAACTATTCTGTTAAAACGTGCATTCTAAATGCCATGAGAAATCTGGCTGTTCTAAACGTAAGTGACAAAAATCACCCTTCCCCATCTTATTTTTAAATTAGCACCTGTACAAATCCTGAACAATTAGTGCTCTGGAGAAGACATGCTGAATAACAATGGTCTACACCAGGGTTTGACAAAAAAAGTTTGGCTTGTTGTTTATCCTTTTTTAACCAGGACAATGGTGATGGCTTTACTTTTCAATATTCTATCATCAGGACTTCCTGCTATGTGAGAACTCATATATTTTACCTGATAAAAATGCAGCTGCAAAGCTCTAAATAAATCAGAAACTATTCTAAATAGAGCCATTAATGCATGGCAGAGAATAGCCCAAGGTAAAATATAACTACTTAAGCATTTCATCCAGCTTGTGTTTTGTCCAGATCCACATATATCCCAAACACAAAAACAAAATAGAAGTTATTTATGACACTATAAGTTGAGCCTGTGTCTAGACAGTATGCAATATAGGCAAATGTGAAATCTCAAGTATATTACCATGTGATAATTGATCAGACAAATCAGTTGGCATATTGAATTACCTGTCATGACAGTCATAACAATACCCAGTTTAATTTACAATATCGGCTTAGGCATTTTTTTTTCTTTCCACAGTGAACTTGTATAACTTTGAAATACTTTCTATGTGATTAATGTGTTAAAATTTATTATCCTATCTAATTAAAATTTTTAATCACACTTTTATAAAAAAACTATAGTTCCTTCTTCAAATTAAATCAATACACATCTAATTGTTTGGGTTTTTGTAACATTTTTATTCTTGACAAGGTATTCTCTGGTTCTGCATATAATTGACATGATAATCAATAATAATTAAGCAAAATCAAGCCTAAGCAAGAAGTAAATATTCTCCTTAAGAGGCAATAAATCTCACTGGAAAAATTACCAGTCTAAGTGTCAAGAGGTGTAAGTTTATCACTAATTCCATTTTTAACATATTTATGTGACCTTTCTTAAATAACTTAATTTCTCTATAACTTCAGTTTTCTTATAATACAATGAAAAGATTCTTATACTTTGAAGACCTTTCTACATCTTAGATTCTATATTTCTTACATTGTTAAAGCACATATATCATAATAGAACAAGAGGCTATGGACTTAAGAGATATTGGCCAAATACAAATATTTTAATATGGTTATTAGTTCAATTAGGAAGTCAAGTTTAAAGCTCAAATTTACCTTTATAGCATCATTTCTCCCTCTTTCTCTCTGTCTCTGTCTCCCTTTTTTTCATTCTCTCCCTCTCCTTAATAAAATGACATTATACTAAAGACATTATTCTGAAATTTAGTATCTCCTCCCAGTTATCCATGTATGCATGGATATTCTTTCTGTTTAGCATGTAAATATCTACCTCATTCTTTGTGATCCATAGTGCTAGTTTACCATTGCCTTTTGATGGGCACTCAGATTTAGATTTTTTTTTTCCAATTTGTTGCAATTATAAGCAAGCTGTGATTCCTGTCTATCTCTAGAAGGATCAACACTGGCACTTTTACTTTAATAAAAGTGATCTTTAGAAATTACACTGCTGAGACAAGGCAGATGAATGCTTTATATTTTAATGGATAACATAATCTTTCCAAAAACATAACAGAAATTTACACTCTTATTAAAATCTCATGTGTCATTTTCAGGGCACGAAGCTGATAGGAATTGAGGTTGGAGGGGTGACCTGGTCTATTTTTCATTTTTAAAAGATGATCAGCAGTATCGAGGAGGTGGACAAAAATTGAGACAGACTAAAACCAAAAGAACCATGAAGAAGTCATTGCAGGGTCTGAGTATGAATGTCCGAATTAGGACAGTGTTGAATGATCATAGACAGCAGCTGTGGGGTAACTCTCCAGATGGATGTGCAAAATAATCAGGATGTGACCTGATTGTTAGGTCATAAAAAATGACCCGTATTTTAGAGGTACATTGAAATGAATCCAGTGTGTTCAGCTTTCACCTTTTCATTCATTCCCTCAACAAATATTTATTGAGCATCCACAATACGCCAAATACTATTTATTCTAAGCTCCAAGGTGACGCCATTGAACAAAGTCCCTGTCCTTAAGAAGCTTAATTGCTACTAAAAAGCAAAAGACCAAAAAAACAAATAAGGTAGTAAATGCATCAAAGAAAAATAAAGTAGGTAAGGGAAAGAGAGCACTAGCCTTGGAGACTAGAGCATTTTAAATGAGGTGATCAGGCAAAGCCTTTCATACAGAATACAATTAATGCATAGATTCAAAGAAAGTAGAATTCTCTAAAAAATAAATAAATAAGGGGCGCCTGTGAGGGTCAGTCGTAAGCATCTGCTTTTGTCTCAGGTCATGATCTCAGGATCCTGGGATGGAGTCCTATGTAGGGCTCCTTGCTTAGTGGGGAGTGAGCTTCTCCCTCTGTCCCTTCCCCTTCTAGTGCTCTTTCGCTCTCTTAAATAAATAAATAAAATCTTTTTAATAAAATAAAATAAAATTGAAAGCAATACATGTATAAAACTATGTTTTCGGTAAATGAAACAATAGTGATAGAAAACCTTATAAGATTTAGAGTTCTAATAATCTAAAGATAAGAAAAGATTATTAACTGGGAAAATTTTGGCACAATACACAATGGGAATATTTGGGAAATTAAAACAATAATGGATAATTTCAGATTCTGTTATTTAAAAAGGCATCTGGTTAAATTTATTAGGCTTTTGTCACAAGAAATGATCTTTGGGAAAATTAATTAATGACCCCATTAGAACTGAGTTTATGAATCTGCTTACAAAAGCAAATGCTTTTGAAAATTACAGCCAGCTCATTAAAATGACGATGGCCAATGTAGAGTGCACTGAAGAGTTCTTGGTTGCTTTGCAGTGATGCTGTGTGTCCCTGCCCTTGTGGGGACATCCTTTCTCCTGGGTTCTTTGGGCAGAGCTGCTTCTGTTCTAAATTCATATTGCATAATTGATTTCATAATGTTATTCTGTGTCCTCTGTGGTCCTTGTTGCATAGGTAATCAGGGTTTTATTTAGAGGGCGTAATGCAACAGATAGGACATTCATTTTCACACTCTGAAATCTAAGCCTCCAGAGGGCTGATCGTTCGGACTTGCTTAGTTTACCTCGGCCTTGAAAGTAAGAGTTAACAAGACAGTTTGAAGATGAGCATAATTAAGCCAGTGAAGAAATATGATTATGTTAACTATAATACCTATTTTCTTATCATCTTGGAAAATTTTAGATGAGACATTCCAGTTTGTTGTCTTAGCAAACTGCCTACCATTACTTTTTTACCTTATGGGAGAGTTTCTCTATCTCTTCAAGTATGTGTTTATTCTAGAAGCACTAGAATAAATTGATACATTTATTCATTTCACTGATTAAAGCTTAGTTGGAGAGCTTATTTTGCAAGGTTTTGACTTTAATCAGTTTCTGAAGAATACCAGCTAGCCATGTGCTACACAAATAAGCCATAGGAAAAAGAGAAGTGGACTTTTAAGATATATTCAATAATATTTGATAAGGAATTGAGTTAGAAATTGAAATTTATAGCTAAATTTAGGTCAGTTTCAGGGCTTTTTTAAATTTATTTTTGTGAGAGAGCCCACAAGTAGGGGGAGGGGCAGAGGGAGGAGCAGTATCTCTGCTGAGCAAGGAGCCTAATGTGGGACTTGATCTCTCAGGACCCTGGGATCCTGACCTGAGCCAAAGGCAGATGCTTAACCAACTGAGCCACCCAGGCACCTTTATATCAGTTTCTAATTAAATCTATCTAAGCCACAGATATATAAAAATGAGCATACTATGCAGAGATAACATTTCAACCATACTTGCTCATATTTATGAAACCACCCATGTATTTTGCTCTCTAGAAAATATTTATTAATAAAATATTTTTGTTCTGGGGCACCTGGGTGGCTCAGTGGGTTAAAGCCGCTGCCTTTGGCTCAGGTCATGATCCCAGGGTCCTGGGATCGAGGCCCACATCAGGCTCTCTGCTCAGCAGGGAGCCTGCTTCCTCCTCTCTCTCTCTCTGCCTGCCTCTCTGCCTACTTCTAATCTCTCTCTCTGTATCAAATGAATAAATAAAATCTTTAAAAAAAATTTAAAAAAAATATTTTTGTTCTAAACAACTATCTGTTCTGTATGTTTGAGTTTCATTTTTTCTTATATTGTTTATTTCTTATATTATTTTGTAAATTTTTTATTGGCTTAGCATCATCATTTCTCCCTCCACAGCATTTTCAAACACCTCTCATTTTCCCACTTTCTAAAGGTTTCCGGTAATAATAGCATGCGTGCTGTTTGTTAAAGATATCTAATAGTGTAAACAATGACCCACGATGTGCAAACTGTCTTCAGTGTAAATCCATTGTAGAAATAATACCGTATTTTCTTTCATCTTGAGGGTATGTATAACACAAAATAGCTGGCTCATAAAATTTTGCCCTTACATGTCAAAATTCACATTAAAAACCCAAAACCAATCTGACCTTAATATTTATTCCCATGAATACTCATAAAGAGGAATGTCTTTGAATATGATACTCTCTCATTTTTGATGGACTGTGTGTGGAGTCCCATCCATGGTTATTTTTCATAATGTTATTTGCCTCAAGTGACAAAAGTTTGAGTTTTTTAAATAAAGCAGAAAGTAATGATAAATGCAATATATATTTTTATATGAAAATGGGTGGGATTTCCAAGTGCCAAAGGCAGAAAGCTTTAATTAAAACACTTGTACTTTGACAGAAGAGGAAAAAATAATCTACATTTTTTAAGGAGGAAAAAAACAAAGAAATATCCTGAATTAAATATTATAATTATCAAGTAAATATTGTTCTGCTTATGATAGAAAATACCCAATAAATAGTTTTTGAACTAAGCTTCTGCACTAGACAGTAAACTCATAGGTTTTAGTTAACTGTATCACAATTGTTCATCAATAAAGCTAAGACTGAAAACTGGTATAGGTGAAGGAAAACATATTGCTAATTATCTGGAAACAAAGAATTTTACAACTGGGTGAGAGGAGTTTGGATCACATCTTGTCCAGTAATTATTTTATATTAAATAACTTATTGTGGTATGGTAATGGTTCTCAAGAAGACTTATTTTTGTACCTTAAATAAGATACTTAACTTCTTCAAGTCACAAAATTACAATTTAAGAACATTTTAAAAGCAGTCCTTGTATCTAATTTGCCTACTTGTATGCTAGCAGTCAGCTAAGCCTCTACCATTGTTCAGTCAGTAGCACAAATTTATAACAAAAGGGGATTGAAATAATAACTTAGAGATACAATATTTTGTAATTAAGACTATAAGTAAAATTTACTGAAGACTTAGACTAAACAGATACTGCTTCTTAGAACTAAAATCTATATGATGTTGGGATGCCCGGGTGGCTCAGTCCATTAAGTGTTTGCCTTCAGCTCAGGTCATGATCCCAGGGTCTTGGGATCGAGTCCCACATTGGGCTCCCTGCTCAGCGGGGAGCCTGCTTCTCCTTCTCCCTGCTCCCGCCTTTGTCGTTCTTTCTTTTGTTATCTCTCTCTCAAATAAATAAATAAAATCTTTAAAATCTATACAAAGTTTAAACTCCTTTAAGTTTTGGTGGAGCTCCCATTTGGCCCTCCCTCAGAGTTTACCAGTTACCTATTTGACATCACTAGGTTTGTGTCTCTGTCTTCCATCCAGTAAGAACTGAAGTACATAGACATTGAGGCTATGGAATCACACAGAACCTAGGTTGGATTACTATTATGTCACATATTACTTGGATATTCTTCATTAAGTGCCAAATCTTATGGCTCTCAATTACTCACTGAAAATATGAAGATAATAGTACCTACTTGCCAGGAATTTTGTGAGGATAAATGATGGTAAATGATACCAAAAGCTCAGGAATCAGTTAGGCATCACTTCATAGCAGCCTAATCAGATTCAAATAGCTCTTTTTGTAATAATTACTATTAAGCTTACCCCTTTATCGTCTTGAAAGGAAATGTACCCACACACACAGTTATAAACAACAAAAACAAAAACACAAATAAAAAATGATTCCCCAATTACAGTGCAAAAGAAAAATAAAAGAACTATATTATAAAGTATGTATTTTAATATTTAAATGCCCACCTATGACTGTAACTGCTATGGGCTGAATTGTGTCCTCCAAACCCCACCTCTGCAAACACAAGCCCAAACCCCCAAAGTGACTATATTTGAAGATAGGCTTTTAGGAGGTAGCTGACATTAAATGAGGTCATAAGAGTGGGGTCTTAATCTGATAGGATTAAGAGAAAGGAGACATCTCTCCCTGGGCCACATGAGGACACCATGGGAAGGTGGCCACCTACCAGGCAGGAAAGGAGTTCTCACAAATAATTGACCATGCTTGTGCCTTCATCTTGGACTTCTAGCCTCCAGAACTGTGAGAAAATAAATTTCTTTGTTTAAGCCACCACGTCTATGGTATTTTGTTATGGGAACATAAACTAAGACACTACCCTAGAAAACATAGTAAAATAGTCATATGCTTGCAGATGGAATTATCATAAGTGGGGGACTGTAATTACAAACCACTAGGGGTGTGGTGTCTTGGTGACTCCAATGGCACAGGAACATCTGTGCGATGATTTTCTACTCTGAATATCAATAGTGGCCCCCATCACTGCAGTAAGAAAAACTGCCCCCCCCAAATTTGCAAAATACTATCTGAAGGGTGGTAGTGCCCCCGTGGAGAACCACTGGCAAATGTATTCTAAACAACATAGGTTTTGGAATTATGTAGAATACATACTATTTTCAAGTGCCCATGAAACATTTCCCAGGATAAGCCATATGTTAGGCCATATCAGAGGCTTCAAAAAAATTCAAAAGGATTGAAATAATATAAAATGTGTTATCTCAGCACAAAAAATAAAATTAGAAATCAATACAAGAAGTAAATTTGAGAAATTCACACATATATGGAAATTAAACAACATGTTTCTAAATAACCAATGAAGAATGCTTCACAAGGGAAATTAGAAAATATTTGGGACAAATGAAAATGAAAACATATGACACCAAATTTTATGAAATGCAACAAAAGCCATGCTTAAAAGGAAATTTATAGTAAATGTCTGTATTTAAACAGAAGATCTCAAGTTAACAAGTTAACCTATCACTTCAATAAACTAAAAAAAAAGAGAGAGAAAACAAAATAAAGCATGCAGAAAGCAGAAAAAAGTAAGATTTATGTAATAATAAATAAAATAGAACATTAAAAATGAAGTTTGACAATACCAAAAGTTGTTGTCATTAAAGATATCTATCTACATCTAAATATAGATACAGATATAGATATAGATTTAAGGAGAGAGAGAGAGCAAAAGCAGAGGGAGCAGCAGACGGAGAAGCAGGCTCCCTGCTGAGCAAGGAGCCAGATTTGGGGCTCCATCCCAGGACCCTGGGATCATAACCTGAGCCCAAGGCAGGTGTTTAACCAACTGAGCCACCCAGGCATCCAAAAGATACAATTCTAAAGATTTTATTTATCTATTTGAGAGAGAAAGAACGAGCATGAGCACGAGTGGGGGAGGGGCAGAGGGACAGGTACGACAGACGCCCTTCTAACAGCGGGGCTTGTGCAGGGCTCATGACAGAGCCCCACACAGGGCTCCATCTGGGGCTCAAACCCAGGACTCTGAGATCAGACCTGAGCCAAAGTCGGATGCTTAACCAAATGAGCCACCCAGGTGCCCCAAGATTTTATTTTTTTAAATAGCACACTGTTGTCTAGACTAACCAAGGAAATGAAGAATCAAATTACTAAAATCAGGAGTGAAAAAGGAGAAATCAATACCACTCTAACAGATAAAAAAGGATTTTGAGTGAATACTATGAACAATCGTTTTGTCAATAAACTAGATAACCTAACTGAAATGAACAAATTCCTAGAAAGACACAAACTATGGAAAGTGACTCAACAAGAAATAAGAAAACTATGTAGACCCTATAACAAGAAACTAAATTATTAATCAAAAAACTTCCCATGAAGAAAAGCCTAGGCCTAGATAACCCCACTATTGAGTTCTATTAAACATCTAAAGAAAAATGAATACCACACTTTTACAAATTCTAAAAAAATAGGTTGAGAGGAAACACTACCCCAATAATTCTATCATTGTTTGTATTACTGTGATACCAAAACCAGACAAAACATTGCAAGAAAAGAAAATTATAGACCAATATTCATTATTAATATAAGTGCAAAAATCCTTAACTAAATACAATCAAATCAAATCCATCTCTATATAACAAGGCACTATACATCATGATCAAGTGGGATTTATCATAGAAATCCAAGGTTAAGATAACATATGGAAATCAATTAATGTAATACATCATATTAATAGAATAAAGGAAGAAAAAACACATAAATTTCTCAATAGATTCAGAAAACTCATATGACAAAGTCTAGTATGCTTCCATGTTAAAAACACTCAGTGATTCAGGAATAAAAGACAACATCTTCAATCTGATAAGATCATCAATGTCAAAGCCATAGCAAATATCATACTTAATGGTAAAAGGTTGAATGCTTTCCCTCTGGGATCAAGCACAAGATGAAGCATTCACTCTTACCACTTATATTAAACATTGTTTTAGAGGTTATATTAAAAAAAAAACAGGGGGCAAAGGAATCCTGATTGGATAGAATAAATAAAAACATCTCTCTTTAAAGAGGTCATGATTTTGTGTACAGAAATCTATTTTAAAGTATGAGAACTAATAAGTGAATTTAACAATTCAGGATATGATATCAGTATACAAAAATCTTGCAATGACTAGTCTTATAATGACTAATCTGGAAAATTGAAAAAATAATTCCTTTTCTAATAGCATCAAAAAAATACTTAGGGTTAAATTTTAAAAGGGAAACACATACTACACTGAAAAATGTGAAACATCACCAAAGGAAATTAAAGACTTAAATAAATGAAAAGACATTTCATGTTCATGGATTGGAAAACTTAATATTGTTAATATGGTAATGATCTTCAAATTGACCTACAGATTGAGCACAATCCGTGAAGACCTAGCTGCCTTTCTGCAGAAAATTAACAAGCTGATAAAAAATCCATACAGAAATGCAAGGGATTGGGGCACCTGAGTGGCTCAGTCGGTTAAGCGTCTGTCTTTGGCTCAGGTCATGATCCTGGAGTCCTGGGATTGAGCAGAGCATTGGGCTCTCCACTCAGTGGTGAGTCTGCCTTCTGTCCCTCTGCCCCCTCCCAACCCTCCCAACTTGTGCTCTCTGTCTTTGTCTCAAATAAATAAATAAAATCTTAAAAAAAAAAATAAAAGAAATGCAAGGATCAAAATAGTTAAAAAAAAAAAAAAAACCTTGAAAAGGAAGAATAAATTTGGAGTATTCACACTTCCCAATGTCAAAAGTTACTACAAAGCTACAGTAATCTAGACAGATAGTGTTGGCCTAAGGATAATCATAAAGATCAGTGAGAGACTCTTAACTATAGGAAACAAACTGAGGGTTGCTGGAGGGGAAGTGAGTGGGAGGATGGGGTAATTGGGTGATGGGCATTAAGGAGGGCACATGATGTGATGAGCACTGGGTGTTATATGCAACTGAAAAATTATTGAACACTATATCTGAAACTAATGATGTACTATATGTTGGCTAATTGAATTTAAATTTAAAAAAATTTTTTAATTAAAAATAAATACAGATCAATATAATAGAATTGACAGTCCTGAAATAAACCCTTACATTTATGGTGAATTGATTTTCCACAGTGGCACCAAAAAAATTAATGGGGAAACAACAGTGTTTCAATAAAAAATGCTGGGACAACTGTATACCCACTTGCAATAAAATGGAGTTAGATTCTTGCCTCACACCATATCCAAAGAGTAACTTAAAATGGATCAGGGTGCCTGGGTGGCTCAGTTGGTTAAGCAACTGCCTTCAGCTCAGGTCATGATCCCAGGGTCCTGGGATCAAGCCCTGCATCAGGCTCCCTGCTCAGTGGGGAGTCTGCTTCTCCCTCTCCCACTCCCCCTGCTGTGTTCCCTCTCTTGCTATCAAATAAATAAATAAAATCTTTAAAGAAAAAAAAACTTAAAATGGATCTTTCTTTTTTTTAAGATTTTATTTATTTATGACAGAGAGAGATAGCAAGAGAGGGAAGCAAAAGGAGTTGGAGAGGGAGAAGCAGGCTCCCCACTGAGTAGGGAGACTGATATGGGGCTCAAGCCAAAGGCAGATGCTTAACAACTGAGCCACCCAGGTATCCCTACATGTATATTTCTAACAGATTGTCTCTTAGGGACATTGGAAGTGGCACTCTATGGCCTTGTATTCCTTATAGTATTTGACCTATCATAGATATTTATCATAATCAATGAATCATCAGACAAGATATATAGAGAGATCATTTTTACCCAAAAAAACATTTTTCATATATACCAGGGCCCTTTGAAGTACCAAACAATTTTGTCCAAATGATAAAATTATAAAATGTATTACCTGCACATTGTAGAGTATTTTCTGGCTTTATGGGTTCTTTTTTAAAAAATGACAGTCATATTTTTCTGAAACAAAAGCAGGACATAAGGTCTAACATGTAGAGGAGAAGGGGATATTTTAAATTGGAGCTGACTATGGATATAAGCCAAATGTTCAACGTACAATACAACAAAATGAAGGAAACTTTGGTGCCACAGACACCTGGCTTCTGGACTTGTTCTCACCTTTATTAACAATTTTATCTTTGAACAAGTCAATTCATCTTCCAGTGCCTCATTTTCCTCGTCTACAAAGAAGAGGAAATAATCAACTCAGCATCATAGGGCCGTGGTAAAAAATTAAAAGAGAAAATCCTACTAACATGTTTCCCAGTGTGCTGGGTACAAAGAAACTGCTAAGTCAATGTTCGCTATCATTATTACTGCATAGTTGTAGAGTAAAGTTATCTTCGTTAAGAGTAGGTTATTATAAGACATCGCCTTTATACATATGGATAGCAGAAAAAGGTAATTTGAACTTGCCTAGCGGATTACAATGGTCATGTCTGAAAGTATCTTACTTAAAAGTCATGCCTTTTACCGAAAAATGAAAGGTCAGAAAAACAGGTGTCCCCACGTGTGGGAACGCAGAATCTTTTCTCGTAATTCACCATGTCCAGTCCTGAAAATACAAACTGACACACTATTCCCCCACTCAATCTTTTACACTTTGACAAACAAATTGACTAACCAAATATAGAGAAGGACACTGTCTTCTGAAGATTAGAAATAAGAAAGTGGGAATGATAACCAGGATCCAGCTTGAAAAAGAAGGGGCAGGGTATTTACAAGAGGCTCTTAGTGCCCCCTAGTGTTAAATCTCCTCGGGTTTTTGGTTTTTGTTTCTGGTTTCAAGTAGGTGTTTTATCAAGGGATTCTAAAGTTTGAAGGCAACTACCATTTGTTTAAATGATCCTTCCTATCGGGCAGCTTCAGAATGCATATACACACAATTCTTCTAAGACCGAGAAAGCTTAAACTCTAAAGATGCACAATTTGGTTGCTTCACTAGAATGAAGCCAGAGTACAAAAGAGAGGAGACATATATCTAGCAAAGGGAATTAAATCCTGTATTTAAATATGTTCATTAATCAAAGCAGTCAGATAATCAGGATATGTATGTTTGAGCCAAGTGTTTAAGCCTAAGAACTAACTGAAGCAATGTAATGATTGAATCTAGTTAAGCTCCTTACCTAGGCAATATTTAATGGAGATGCTGACATTCTTAATACAGAGATCTGAACACTTCTATTCTAATAGTATACATAGCTTGCAGATGAGTTTCGCTAAAATGTGCTGAGTTAACTTCTCAGGTTTGGGGCTTTCATTTCATAAGACCAGGATGTTAAATTCATGACCTCCATGTGATCGAAATGATTGTAGATTACCACTGAATTAAATAACTAGTTTCATTTTATAGTCATCAATAGTATAGAAGAAGTCCCAAATTTACAAAATTTGTAGCTTATCAAAAAATATTTGGTATTTTTGTTGATTAAACTCCATCTTTGAAAACCATTAGAAAAGCGGCAGATGAAAATTTAATCTCAGAACGTCTCTAACCAGCTTAAATAGAACTGAAGTAGGTCATCAAATAAGAATACTTAATTGTCTTGATTTCAGCTAATATTTCTGCAATGTGATTGTATTAGAAAAGATCTTTATTCTTTGAAAAGAAAACCATGTCTGAGGTAACGTTGGTCTTGTTTTATCTTTATTTTGATGTAGCCCTGACAAAATTCTAGGGAAATACGTCCATAGGTTTTTAGAGTCTGTTTTTGTAGCCCCGTGTTCCTCTGATAAGAATCATTCTTAAGTTTTCTTTATTTTAAATTTTGCCTTTAGAATTGGAGGAAGGAAGTGGTAAGCTGTCATTCAGAGAATTAGGCAATGAAGTTTTAGTCATTATACATTCAAGCCCTACTCTATTTCTTCCCATTAATTCCCAGAACAGTTACACATAGTGAACTCTACTTACTAGGCTTGCTGACTCCTCCCCAAAACTCATTCTTCTGAAGCATCTAATGATTTTTTAATCTAGTCCCTCTATTTCCCTTAACTCAAATGCGAAAGAGTTTAAGGGTAGTGATTATGTTTGATGAGCTCCTCCTGGATGATGAAATTAGTAAAGCGACAGTTTTTTTCCAAGAACAGCCACTGAAGAAATTGGCGTAGCTAAAAACACCTATGATAAGAATGTTGACATATACACTAGAAAGAGCTTTCAAAAGCCGGTGCTCAGACCCTTAAGGGTAAAAGCCCAATTAAATTTTCTCCACTGCTGGTTTATATACTTAACATTTTTGTTTAAGAAATCAAACAGGTACCATGATTATTAGCTATGCATGTTACTGATGTGGTTGTATATGATAACTTCTAAAATAAGATATCATAAAATATTTTCACAGCCAATGGATGTGCTTGGACTTGTTTTTAAGGATAGTTCAAGGCAAAAATAAAATGAATCTCAATAAAATAAAATGATAAGATGAAATTTTTAGTGGATCAAAGCCATATCAAATAGTATAGAAGGAAAGCAAATAGCAGGTACAGTGCCTTTAGTCTTAACATAATATAAGAATTAGAGGTTCCTATGGAACAGAAGGAGTCCAAATTTTTAAGCAAATGTACTAAATTCTACAGTTCTGGTTTTGTTTTGCTTTGTTCCCCAATGCCCTTTCTAGAGAGGACAACGAGGCAAATAAAGAAGTAATCTTCACCGCCAAGAGAGTACACAAACACTATTTCACACACTGAAGCACCAAGTACTTAATCAGAACATTGAACCACAATCATACTTTGACATCCATAGGAGTAAGAAAATATAAAGTTTTAAAAACAATAATACCCCAAAACAAGTTCTTTCTAGTTTAACTTTGGAGACCTTCTCGCTGTTATCAACTCATATTGAATAAACACATTTGAATATCTTCGGGGTTTGTTGAAAAACAGAAACACATAGTTTCTGCCCTTTATAGAGTTATTGCCCAAGTCAGCCACCATCCACATCATGAACAGGAAAAACATGAGGAATTTCCTGTGCAGAGGGGGCTAGGCCAATTCAATACCTGCTTCCAGGGCTTGGTGATGAGCCTGAAGGTCCTGAAGTAGGACTCAGTCTTGTATTAGCCAGAATTTTTAACTTGGACTTGACCCTTCATTGTCATCTCATATTTTTCCCAGTCTGGGTCCTTTGGACTCTGACCTTTCTACTGTTTTGGAACCCCAATTGCTAATTCCTAGAGCTTGCTTAGCCCTACCTCCGATGATGACGCTTTCCAGGTCAATCCAGATGAACTTTACTCTCTGCTCTGCCTTCCTAGGTTGTCTTACTGCTAAATAAATCCTTTCATGACTACTCTGAATTAACAGCAACAGGGCAGAACCATGTATCTCAAAGCAAAAAAAATATGTATATTATCTATTAGTTATCTAGTTTTAATTTTCATGCATCACGTGGAGGTCACAACCAAAACAATAGAAAACTGCCTAGTGTCTGGTTGGAGATTCCAAGGAGTAGCCATAGGAATTTCAGGTCTATCCCTAAAACACAAGTCAAGGAAGCACAACTTTCTTAATCACAATAAGCTTCGTGGCCATGCAAGGAATCTGCTTGTTTTGGGTGCTGGGTGAAAACATAAATTATGAAAGTTTCACTTGATGTTTTACCCAATCCCAGGAAGATAGGTAGACCTCCATAAACGAATGACAGACAAGAGAGGAGAAAGGGAGGAAAAGAAAGACGTGAGGAAAGCAGGGAGGGAGGTGTTTGTGAACTGGCCGAGCAGCAAGCGACAAGCTCTCTCAATGAGCGGGGCTGCTCTGTGGCCAAAGGCCACCCTTATCCACAAAGCGCCCACTAAGTGGTGGGAGGCAATGCAAGCACGGGTTAAACCAAGAACCACTGAATCACAAATATTCATTAGCGGGCATGCAAAATTAAATTAAATAAAACACAAATAGATACAATCTGCTTAACGAAGGCCTGGAAAACTCCACTCTTTCCTGACATGAGCCCCTTGCCTCAGATATCTACTCTGAGGCAGATGCAAAAATATTCCTAGTAGGCATCTGTTCATCTGAGCCAGCCCAGAGTCTTCCACGAGCTGTAGAACTGGCCTGACTTAACAAGTCTTGTTGACGCGTCCACAGAATCTTGCTCACCAACCATGTCTTCTAAATAGCACTTGTTTTCAACAAAGAAAAAATTTTCTAACATTCCTAATGCTCATTAACAAACCCCTTGATATAGATGCTGATATGTCTTTTCCAATGTCTCCAAATTAGGTAATCTTGATTAGGGTACTTAAATACTCAAGTACAAATACTTAATCACTGCCCTTAAAGAATAAACTAATACTCTACGCCACACTTCAAACACACACTTCTGCCACAATGTTTGTAGAGAAATACTTCAAAGTACATTATCATCTATAAAGTAAACAGGAAGAAGGGAAAGAAGGAAAAAAAACCAAAACCCTCCACCTCTCCTCTGATCTATTCAGGATTCCACCTGCGCTTGATTACTTGTTCCAAATAATTTTTTTTTTGCCATGACTTTGGACAGTGTTTCTTTCTTTCTTTCTTTCTTTTTTTAAGATTTTATTTATTTATTTGACAGAGAGAGAGATCACAAGTAGGCAGAGAGGCAGGCAGAGAGAGGAGGAAGCAGGCTCCCCGCCGAGCAGGGAACCTGATGCGGGCCTCGATCCCAGGACCCTGAGATCATGACCTGGGCCAAAGGCAGAGGCTTTAACCCACTGAACTACCCAGGCGCCCCGGGACAGTGTTTCTGCAGGGGATTTTCTTACTATGCACTCCCCCAAATCATATACTAATTTAGCCACTTTTTTTTTTTTTTTTTTTGAGAGAGTGTGTGGGGGCAGAAGGGAGGGGCAGAAGGAGAAGGAGACAATCTTAAGCAGACGCTGCACTCAGCACAGAGCTTGATGCAGGCTCCATCTCAGGACCCTGAGATCGTGACCTGGGCCGAAATCAAGGGTCCCACGCTTAACCAACTAAGCCACACAGGAGTCCCTGGCTGCATTAAATTCTTATTGCCTTTCACATAAAATGTCAGATGCTTTGAAATTTCAAGTCAAACCAATTACTTTCCTCCTTTCTCACTCCTTCCAAAATTTTATCTATTTCTTAAAAAGCATGTATCTCTGTGTGTGTATGTGTGCATGCATGTGTATTTTTAATTAAGTAATTGCTGTGTCTATGTTCCCTGGAGTAGTCTGAGCCCCTTAGCTCTTTGGAATTCCTGAATCCTAGTAAAGGGCCTGTTATGTAATTTTTTCTCAGTAAAAGTTTGAGTAATTTAATTGTATTTTTTATTGAAAATGTCTTCTACACTATGCTCCCTTACAATATCAGTTCAAAATATTACTTTCTTATTTAAATATGAAGTAACTATTAGGTAAGAAGGAAATGCAGGTAAGTAGAAAGAGAAGTGGATACAACAGAGTTTGAGAAGCATTTCCAAATGATAAGGGAAAATAAAGCCAACAGTTTAAAATGATCATTGATAAGAACAAATTGCCTTTTGAAATCCAAGCTGAAAAACCTTCTCCAAAATATCCATTTCATTAAGCGACAAGTTCATTCCTTGGAACATTTTCCAACTTTTAAAATGTATATGTAATAATTTAATTCATGTTTTGCAACAAATTATTTATCCCCAAAATCTTAGACATTTTAATCATTATGTTATGTTCAAGTTCAAGGTATCAGCCTATCTGGATTCTACACTTAGAGTTCTTGGTAGTCGTCAACTAGAGTGAAGAAACTTTTTAATTTTTGTGTGATAGAACATTAGGGTCAGGACCATGTCTTAGATCTGCTTAAGACTTCCAGACACTTTCTCACAGAATGCTACTATGATCCTTTGGATTTAAGACAAGCCAAAATATATAGATCTCCCCCAAAGCAAAATTGATGATTATCTCTGCAGATGTGATGCCAAATTGCAATTCTACTAGCCTGGGTGTAATTTTGGAGAGTTTGATATCAGCAAGTTATGTATTACAGACAAGATGAGAGCACCCATAACACACCTCTTCCTGTTACTCTTACCATAACAATTCTCAATCCCCACTGTGCAGAGGAAGCTTGCAGAAGCTTTTAAAAAATGGGGATGCCTAGCCTCCACCTCCATAGAATCTCATTATTTGTGTGGGCAGGGGTGAGGCCCAGAATTTAGTTTGTCATAAAGCATCTTTTTTCCCCCTAATATATTGTCTAATTAGATAACCACTATCCCTAAGATTTATGCCAGAATTGAAATAGTCTAGGACCATATTTGACCTCATTGGTCTTCAGGCTCTGCCAATACATTTATAACTTATCTTTTCACAGAAGTAACAGCCTCCCAGGTATCTTACTTCCAAAAAAGAATACTTGGAAAATTACTACTTACAGACTACTTACTCTTTATCCATATACTAAAAAAAAAAAACTATTTTATTGAAAGTTATTAATATAGTGAAATAATAAAAGGTAAAAAGGAAGGTTATTATTTATTCTGAAGCACTTAAACTTTTGTTTCTTACAATCTGATTTTAATCAATTATCAATTAGGATACACTTTCAATTAAAGAAATATCTGATCATGACCATATTTAGAGTTAAAAACATGGCAGGAAAAATTATATTTAACTAACAAGAGAATGGTGTATAAATAAGATTCTTTTAGTAAATTGAAACAGAATTGTATAATCACTAAGGATCTTTAGGATGTTGATCAAATAAATATACAGATAAGAAGAGGCCAAACTTCAATTAACCAGGAATTAAATGGTCAGAATCCTTAACAGAGTAGTGTTATTGCAATACTTGGCTTTTAGAAGAAAGAAATTAATGAAGAGTAAATTACAAATATCTAGTAGGTTCTATCTGGTCATAGTAGGCTAGGTTTACCTTAAATGAAGTGGGAAATAAGTGAGGTCTGTCCGTGTGCCATCTTTCCCCACTCTGAGACCTTCTGCTAGCCTTTGACTGACATGTATGTATCATCATAAACCTAAAATCCTACCATTATCCATTCTACTATAAAAACTTCCAGTTTAGTGTTTGCTCACATGTTTGCTCTTTGTATTCAATGGTGACCAAACTAATAGGAGTTCCAGTTTCCACACCTAATAACGAACAACCTGACCTCTGTCAAGTGGATTTGCATTTAATGACTCTAAAGATCAACAGGTTCAGGATTCAGGTCACCGAGCCTTTATTCATTTGAGAGTGGGATGCAAGTGAAAAGGGAACCCCGCTAGCTCAATCGTTCTACTTGGCCAAATGCCCACTTCATCAACTTTGAGCTGTGGTACTCTGGGGATTAGGTAAATGCTTAAAAATAAATAAAAAGGATGCAGTATAAATTTAACTAATCAGTAAAAATGTCAAATATAGAAAGAGAAGAGTTGAAAAATCTTACGCTGTAGAATGTGGAATGGATTGAAAGCAAATGCCCTCTAACTACTTGAACATCTGTATTGTTTTGTAAAAGATAATGTTTGACCAAGGCCTCCACCCATTGCTATATTTAAACAGTAGAGTAAAACATTTGATGTAGAATATGATGTATTTGTAGAAGCAACTTCATATTTAAATAAAAAATGTGAAAAAACTTCTGTGCTCTGCATTAGCCATTAAGAAATTGTGTCTGAAGTGTAGTGTTTTTTTTTACTACCAATTAACTCAACACCTGTCATCAATTAGAAAAGTTTTAGCTACACTTTCAAACAGATTTCTTTCTCTTTTACATTAGAATAATTTATCTCTAGTAAGGCTGGCAGACTCCATCTATATTAGATTCATTCAAGACAACTTGTGACTACAAGTCTTTGTTGAAAGTCAATTCTACCAAAAATTAATCAACGAATTAGTGAAATTACATGCACACACGATTGCAAGCAAATAATATGTACCAATGCCATACTTGATCAATCCTCAATCTGAATAATTAATAGCTCTTCTGCAAGACATTTTGATTATATAAATGTACCATATTGGATCACATTTATATGAGTTACTTTCTTTATAATAAAGTTCTCTATTGATCTAATAAAATTTAGAGTTCAAATTTTTGTAAATAATACAGCACCAAAGTTTTTAAAAATAATTTATTTCTACTAAATTTTCTAAAACCAAAAATGGATGAAAAGCTACTGCAATTTGATGATTCACAGGACAGAACAACAATACATAAATACCTGATGCAGTGGTTTAAAACCCATCAAAATGAAAATGAGACACATTTAAAAATGAAAATGCCCATCATAATATAGGCCCAATATTTTCAAGGTTTGGGTGTTAGTACTCACCATCACATAATGCATCATTTTCATAAGCACTGAAAAATGTTAAAAGAGTTGAAGGCAATTTAATAAGCTTAGACACTTTATGAATAAATTATAACACTAATTTGAATATGATTTTTAAGCAGGCTGCTTTTTCACCTCAGCACCTGCCATTATTTTTCATTTCTCAATATCTCAGAAAGTGATTTCCACTTTGGAAATTGAAATAGTTTATGCTAGGAACTCATTACTCTGCTTTTTCTTTCCTGTAATAGCATTTATTATAGAAACATTTTATCTAACTCAAAGGTCTCTGTAAACTGAAAACACACTGTTCTGAAAATGTTGTTGGCAAGCGTATATTTGGCTCTCTACCCCTTCAGTGAGAGTACTCCTTCCTCTTCTACTTGCCAAGTGTCCTTATTCTGCTCCCTTTCTGGTCAGGGCTTCCATGGAACCAACTTTATGATCATGCATCTCCTTGTCTGCACCTGTGTTCTATTGAGAATATTCCCACCCAGCCCCACCAAGAGTCCTGTGACTTCTGTTTAATTTAAAAAAATATGATGACTACTCCAATGAGTGTGATAATGATGCTACTAGGTGTGTTAATATATGCATTTTACCTTCTGCTGGTCAGAGACAGTGCTGGCAAAAAATAGTGTCTCTGATGTTGGGATTTCTCTGTAAAGTTGTGTTAACCAAACCTTTCAATGGTTATCCCACTTTACACACACACACAAATGTATCCTTCCCTAAGCCACCTACACACAGGACTACCAGTGATGCATATTTAGATTCCCACCATTCCAAAAAGTCTATTCATAAACCAAACCTTGCTTTTGCTCTATATCTGCCATGATTCTGCTCGTCTCTTCCCTCACACTCCACCTATCTTTCAAAATTTGGCTCAAGTCTTAGTTTTTCAACCAACCTAGGAAACAATAGGTTTATCTTTCACGAAAAACAAATAATACCAACTGGAGAAATACTGAGTTCTTGGCATATATTGCCTCTCAATTATAATCCTTAGGGCATGGTTGTTGTGGGGTTTTTTTTAAGTTTTTATTTGAATTCCAGGTAGCATACAGTCTAATATTAGTTTCAAGTGTACAAGATTGTGATTCAACACTTCCGTACAAGACCTGGTGCTCATCACAAGTGCACTCCTTCAACCCCATCATCTGTTCAACCCATCCCCTCACCCACTTCCCCTCTGGTAACCATCAGTTTATTCTCTGTAGTTAAGAGTCTGTTTCTTGGTTTGCCCCTCTCTCTCTTTTTCCCTTTGCTTGTTTGTTTTGTTTCCTAAATTCCACATATGAGTAAAATCATATGGTATTTGTCTTTCTCTGACAGACTTATTTCATTTAGCATAATATTCTCTAGCTCCATCCATGTTGCTGCAAATGGCAGGATTTCATTCTTTTTTATGGCTGAGTAATATTCATATTTATATACATATGTATATAGAATATTGTGTGTATATATACAGTACACATTGTGTGTATGCATATACATAGTGTACATTGTGCATATATACATGTCTATACCATATCTTCATTCATTCATCAGTTGAAAGACACTTAGGCTGTTTGCATTATTTGGCTATTGGAGATAACACTGCTATAAACATAGGTATGCATGTATCCCTTTGAATTAGTACATTTTTTAATTCTTTGGGTAAATACTTAGTAGTGCAGTTGCTGGATTGTACAGTAGTTCTATTTTTAATTTTTGAGGAAACTCCATACTGTTTTCCAGAGTGGCTACACCAGTTTGCATTCCCACCAACAGTGCAAGAGGGTTCCCCTTTCTCCACATCCTTGCCAATGCCTATTGTTTCTTATGTGTTTCTATTTTAGCCATTCTGACAGGTGTTCAGTGATATTTTACTGTAGTTTTGATTTGCATTTCTCGGATGGTAAGTGATGTTGAGCATCTTTTCATGTGTCTGTTGGCCATCTATAGGCCTTCTTTGGAAGAATGTCTATGTCTTCTGCACACTTTTCATAGAGAACAAACTGATAGTTGCCAGAGAGGAGGTATGGGGAGTGGATGAAATAGGTGATAGGGGTTAAGGAGTACACTTGTTATGCTGAGCACCAGGTCTGGTACAGAAGTGTTGAATCACCGTATTATACACCTGAAACCAATATTACATTGTATGTTAACTAACTGGAATTTAAATAAAAAGTTTTAAAAAACAAAAATACCATATTTTCCTGATTATAAAAGTAGAAGGTACAGAAAAGCAAAAATATGAAAACAGAAATCGACCATATCTGACATTCTTTAGGTGTACTGCCCAATATGGTAGCCATTAGCCACATGTGGCTACTGAGCACTTGAAATGTGGCTAGTCTGAATTGTGTTGTGCTATAGCTATAAATACAAAAGACACACAAAATTTCAAGGACTTAGTATGAAAAAATATAAAATATCTCATTAATAATTTTTATATTGATTATCTATTGAAATGGTAATATTTTAAATATTTTGGTTAAAGTATATTGTTAAAATTAATTTTACCAGCTTCTTTTTACTAGTTTAATGGGGATATTATAAAATTAAAAATCAATGCATCATATTCCTACTGGACAGCACTGATCTATAGGATATAAGTCTGTTTCCTATGCATTTACATAAATTAAAAATTGTGATTATGGGGCGCCTGGGTGGCTCAGTGGGTTAAAGCCTCTGCCTTCGGCTCAGGTCATGATCTCAGGCTCCTGGGATCGAGTCCCGCATCGGGCTCTCTGCTCAGCGGGAAGCCTGCTTCCCCGTCTCTCCCTGCCTGCCTCTCTGCCTACTTGTAATCTCTCTCTCCGTCAAATTAATAAATAAAATCTTTTAAAAAATTGTGATTGTATCATACTCACTGTTTTGTAACTTGCTTTTTCATTTAATGGAACATGAAGAATATTTTTATTTATTTATTTATTTAAGAGAGAGATCCCAAGCAGGGGGGAGGGGTAGAGGGAGAAGCAGTCCCCCGCTGAGCAGGGAGCCTCATAGCGGACTTGATTCCAGGACCTGGGGTCATGACCTGAGCCAAAGGCAAGACACTTAACTGACTGGTCCACCCAGGTTCCTCTGAAGAACATTTTGTATTGCTGTTAAATGTTTTTATATTACCTCATTTTAAACTACAAGTGTTCTAGCATATTGGATGTAACATATTTATTTAACAAATTCCTTATTTTTGGACATCAAGGTCATTTTCACTATTAAGTCCACAATGAACACCATTTTATATAACTCTTTATCTGCACCTCAGTTTACTTATTAGGAAAAGTTCCTAGAAATAGAACTACTGAAGACTTTAAACATGTTCAAGTCTTTTGGTAATTACTGCCTAATTGCCCTACAGAAAAGCTATACCATTCTATACTCCTACTATCAATGTTTAAGAGTGCTCATTTCTGAAGATATTTGCAAATGACATATCTGATAAAGGATTAGTAACTAAAATATATAAAGAACTTAGACAACTCAACCACCAAAAAAGTGCACATCTTTCTTTTTCATAGTTATTAGAAGCACTATTCTCATGTGTGGTTCTGTTGCAGGAGGTGGGGCAAATGTGTTGTCTGCTTCTAGCTAAAAACTGGAACACAAAAGGAGCTCTGGGAAGCAGAGTAGAGGGTAAACACAACGAGGATTAATATCCATGAAAAGTCTCTATTTCTGGAAGGCTTCAGTGTTATGGGAGCATGATGAATGTTTTGGATGAATGTTTGGATTAATTGCTTGCCATGCTTGCCCTTTCAGCAACTTACAGTCCATTTACTATGGAGTGCCAGAGTAAACCTTCTCAATCTGCTCAAAATCTTTTGATGGCCTTCCATCACACTTAAAAGAGGGAAGTTTATAATGGTCATCATCTAGGTTAAAATGGAAGATCTAAAATAAAAAACCTTACTTTACACCTTGAAGAACTAGGAAAAAAAGAATAAACTAAACCCAAAGTTAACAAAAAGAAAGAAATCATAAATATCAGAGCAGCGATAAATCAATAAATAATAGAGAACAAAAAATCAACAAAACTAAGAGTTTTTTTTAATAAACAAGATCAACGAACTTAACTAGACCAACTATGGAGAAGGCTCAAAGAAAGAAAATCAGTAATGAAAAAGGAAACATTAAAATGAATGCCTCAGAAATAAAAAGAATTATAAAAAACTATTATGAACAATTATATGCCAATCAATTGGATAACCCAGAATGGATAAATTGTTAGAAACACACCTATCAAGACTGAATTAAAAAGAAATAGAAAGTCTGAACAAACCAAAATAAATAAGGAGACTGGAGTAGAATTCAAAAACTCCTAACCAAAAAAAAAAGTCCAGGACCAGATGGCTTCACTACTGCATTCCTGCAAACATTGAAAAAGGAATTAATATCTATCCTTTTAAAACTCTTCCAGAAAAGTGGAGTAGAGGGAAAACTTCTAACTCATTTTGTGAAGCCAGCATCGCTTTGATACAAAATCCAGACAAACACAAACATACCACAAGGAAAGAAAACTACAGGCCAATATTTTTTATAAATATAGATGTAAAAATCCTCAATAAAATACTAACAAACTGATTTAACAACACTAAAGACTTTAGACTTTAGTGTTGTTGTTTAACAACAACAGTAAAAACTATATGGGCACCTGGGTGGCTCAGTGGGTTAAAGCCTCTGCCTTCGGCTCAGATCATGATCTCACTCCTGGGATCGAGGCCGCATTGGCTCCCTGCTAGGTGGGGAGCCTGCTTCCTCCTCTCCCTGCCTGCCTCTCTGCCTACTTGTAATCTCTCTCTGTCAAATAAATAAATAAAATCTTTATTAAAAAAAAAGACTATACAAGTGACCAAGTGAAATGCATCCCTAGAGGCAAAGTTGGATTGACGTAGTTAAATTAATGTCATACACCACATTAATAGAATAAAAGTTAAAAGCCACCTGATCAGCTCAATACATGCAGAGAAAGCATATGATAAACTTCAACATCTATTCATAATAATAACTATCAAGAAAATAGGTATAGAAGGAACTTACCTCAACACAAGGAATTTACCCCAATCCCTCATTAATTCTCTCTTCCCTTATTCTGCCTTGTTCTTGGTTTTTTTTGTTTGTTTGTTTTGTTTTGTTTTTTCTCTCTCCCTGTGTTTCAGCCACACTGGCCTATTTATTCTTTTCTATAAACACATACCAAGTGTGCTCCCATCCCAGGGTCTCCCTTTGACTAGACTGTTCTTCTGCCAGCATTCTTTTCTTTTTTTTAAAGATTTTATTTATTTATTTGACACGAGAGAGAGATCACAAGTAGGCAGAGAGGCAGGCAGAGAGAGAGGAGGAAGCAGGCTCCCTGCTGAGCAGAGAGCCTGATGGGGGGCTTGATCCCAGGACCCTGAGATCATGACCTGAACTGAGCGCAGAGGCTTTAACCCACTGAGCCACCCAGGCGCCCCTCTGCCAGCATTCTTAAGGCTTCTTCCTTCCCTATATATTATTATCCAGGTGTCCAATGCCACCTCCATATGTAAAGAAGTAGTTTTTACCCCTTACTATTCTGTTTTGGTGCTTATTTCCTTCCTTCATAGCACTTTTCATTACCTGTTTTTTTTATTCATTACCTGGTATTTTTAAATATCTTTTTTATTGGTTGGTTTGTTTGTCTATCTTGCCCCATGGTCACTATTGCAAATAAGTGGAATATTTGCTTATGTTTTCTGTATCTTCAGACCCTAAAATAAAGCCTGAAAAATGGTGATCTCTTCATGAATATTTATTAGTCAATATATAAATCAATATATGAATGAATCAACATTTAAGATGTTCTATACAGCCAATTAAAATGGTCTTTCTTGAACCTTGACATTCTCGTTATTTACCTTTTCTCCAAATTAGACTTTACTAGGGAGAAGATTAGATTCCACTAAGGAGAATCAGGCCTCTACGTAGAAGGTTACTGGGACAATAAATTCTGGGTAAAAAACTTCAGTATTCCAGCCAAAGCTATTAAAATTTATAAACAAACTTTTTTTTGTGACTAGACATTCCATTTTCTATGCTGTAATGTGTGTGTATAGACCAAGTGTCAGTTTAGTAAATAAAAATAAAGGTGTATGAAAGTAAAACAAAGAAAAAGGAATAAAATAAACTGATAAGAAATATGGGTAACTAAAAATAAAGTAACCTTTTGGAGTGATTGTGCAATTGGGTTTCTGAATTGGTTAGATCTCTGTTCAAGTCCTGCCTGCCTTCGGTTGGATTCCCCAGAAGCAGATTCTGGCTGTAGTTTCCTGTGTCCTGTAGTTGCCTGAGGAGAACAATGAGGGAGTAAGGGAAGAAGAAGAAACCAAACCAGTACAACTACAAGCAAAGTCCCAATCTCTGCCCAATTCCTTCCAGAGCCCTGGAGCGTAAACTAGTTAAAGACAGCTGTGTTTCATACTCCTGCACTGCTCTGTCATTGGCAATGAACGACTCAGGGATGTCAACTCCCAGGCACTTGCACTGTGTAGTGTCTGGGTAAAGCATCTGTACTCTTGAGCCACTAGGAAGCCAGCAGGGCAGAAGCTGAAGGGTGGATATCTACAATAAATCAAATTGGTAAGAGGGGATGTGGGCATAGCTCTGACAATACCCGCTACCTTGACTTTTGACTTTGGGCAGTTACTGGTTTATCAGGAGTGTTTTTGTTTCATTTTATTTTATTTTTTAAAGATTTATTTATTTATTTATTTATTTGACAGAGAGAGAGATCACAAGCAGGCAGAGAGGCAGGCAGAGAGAGAGGGGGAAGCAGGCTCCCCGCTGAGCAGAGAGCCCGATGCTGGGCTCTATCCCAGGACCCTGGGATCATGACCTGAGCCGGAGGCAGAGGCTTAACCCACTGAGCCACCCAGGTGCCCCAGGAGTCTTTTTGTTTTATGTAAAATCATAGATGCTTTAGAATGAATGAAATACAAAGGACATATGTAACCTCTAACACAATTCCTGGCATGTGGCTCAACCTTGGTAATTATGTCCTCATACTTTTTATAATATGGGAGAAATTAATGATAAAAAAGTGAAAGCTTGAGATCCCTGGGTGGCTCAGTTGGTTAAGCAGCTGCCTTCGGCTCAGGTCATGATCCTAGAGTCCCAGGATCGAGTCCCACATCAGGCTCCCTGCTCAGTGCAGAGTCTGCTTCTCCCTCTGACCCTCCCCTCTCATGTTCTCTTTGTCTCATTTTCTCTCTCTCGAATAAATAAATAAAATCTTTTTTAAAAAGTGAGAATTTACATATTAAATTTTAATCATTTTTATATCACTGAATTTAAAAGAGCCATTATTGGACTCGTACTCATTGTTCCTTTAACTGCAGTACTGAGTTTTTAAAGAAAAATGAAAAAATATCCCACATTTTGTGTATCTGTGAGAGATGCCTCGCAGATACACAAAAGCAGTGTTTTCTGAACCACTCCCTAGCACAATAAGCAGGTGGATTTTCAGATATCAGTGTGGCACTTTAATGTGTGAACAAGGAACATCTTGGAAACACCATGTACCTTACAATCTCAATCACTGGTTTTTCTTTCTGCAATTTCAAAGAGCAAGCAACAGATTTTTAAATTATAATTAGATTTAAACTGTCATATGTTATATTCTCTGTTTCCCAAACAGATATCCATTAACTGGTACAGCCTGCTTTTGCTAAAGATCATTTGTATCCAAAGTTCCTTTAGTTTAACTAATTCAAGGGCTCTCTTCCTTTTGAATAAGAATAAATGCATTCCGATGGTATACGGAGTGATGTTAAATATTTAAGACATACAGACAAGAACTCATTCAGCCAAACATACACTCTTAATGAAGACCTCTGATTTACATTTAATTATCATTCTTCAGCAATTCCTTTTTTGGAACAAGAGTAGTTAAATAGGGCACCTGGGTGGCTCAGTGGGTTAAAGCCTCTGCCTTCTGCTCAGGTCACGATCTCAAGATCTCAGGATCTCAGGATCTCAGGATTGTGGGATCGAGCCCCTAATCGGACTCTCTGCTCAGCAGGGACCCTGCTTTCTCCTCTCTCTCTGCCTGCCTCTCTGCCTACTCGTGATCTCTCTCTCTCTCTCTCTCAAATAAATAAAATCTTAAAAAAAAAAGAGTAGTTAAATAACTTACCAACCTCAAATGAGTTTCTTAAACTATAAAATCAGCTTTCCACCCAGCATGCTTTTAATTATTAATGAGTTCTTGATAATTTGTGTGCAGGTAATTCTTAGAAAAGCAGAATTGCTATTTCCCAATTAAAATTTTTGTGAAACAAAATATTAACTTAATGGCTCGCAATTTTGTGTAAGGCATATGTGTTGATGCATGATAGAGGAAGACCTTAGGAAAAACTTTCCCTAGATCCTAGAGATATGGACCAATGATTAAAATTGATGGAGCAAGGAAGAGAATGCCTGGGCAGCTTCTGACATGGGACAGGACATCTAATTTCTTGGCACGGTTTCAGTGATTGTTTCCACCCCAGCTGAAGCTGAGGATGGAAGGTAAAGTTTATGCCCAACTTCTGCTCCATGCATATAAATGAGACAAGTTGGCAGGTTACTGTAGGCACATGATTCATGTTTCTGGGCACACTGAGTAAGGTATAGTCTAGAAGGTATATCATCAGTAGGAGATACTCTAGTCACTTTTTTCCCCCTAACAGCAATGACAAGGAGAAAAACAGTAGTTTTTTGGACTGAGAACTACCCTATAAGGAATATAATTATTTATTTCCATAAATACAAATTTCCCTGGATTGGTCAGCTATTATTGCAATACTGCTGCATAATAACCACAAAATCTCAGTAGCATGCAGAATTATTCATGATTCTCATTAATTCATTGAGTTAAGCTTATGTAAGCTAGGCTCAGCCGGCAACTCTGGCTCAGGCTGCAGTGAGTGGGACAGCCGTGCTTCTCCATGCATATTTATGGTCCAGCAGGAGTGGCTTTGCTCCTTATGTCTCTCACCCTCCTTGGATCAGCAGGCTGACCATGACATGTGTTCTCTTTGCAATGTCAGAATTTCAAGAGATCAAGCAAAAGCATGGAAGGTCATTGGAAACTTAAGCCTAAACGTGGCATACTCTTACTCCCGTCCATGTTCCATCAACTAATGCCAGTCACATGCCTAAGTTCAAAGTCAAGGGAAATGCCTACCTAGATAGGAATAACAATGGGTTTGTAAGAAAGGCTGAAGAAATAGGATCAATTATTAAACCTACTACTTTTTCCTATTTTTCCAATTTGAAATCTCTTGCTATAGGGATATATGTGCATCAAGAGATTACTTCTTAATTAAAAAACAAGAAGTTAATGAAATCTAAGTCATTTATATGAAGATTTTAATAGCAAACTCTCTTTTAAATGAGTTATGTTTTACAAAGTTATTTTACAAATATATATGCATATATGTGCAAACATATGTACGTATACACATAGTGTCTTTCAATTGGACTTTCTTTAGACATTACCTTGCTAAAACTTTTGGTATCATATTTGTTTTAGATGAATCACAAAATGCTCAGATAAATTATTTTTAGTCATGGTAACATTTTACGTACAATAGTAACTTGCACTAAATGATGTGTCAGTCGCTGGCTTACTTATTAAGAAGTGATAGAACTCAAAAAGACTTATTTAGCACTATGTTTTTAATCAGTCAGAAAAATTTCAACCACAGAGATGACTCAGCTTATGCTTGTGACAGGATGGGAAAACTTTGGAGAATTCCTTCCTTAGCATCAGTGAAAATGACGCATTGTTACTTAAGTCATCTCATATACACTGCCTTCTTCAAAGCACACTAAAAATGTAGTTGGCATAGATCAATGGAACAGACCAGAGAGCTCAGAAATAAACCCACATTTGTATGACCAGTTAATCTATGACAACAGATGCAAGAATATACAATGGGGAGAAAACAGTCTTTTCAACCAATGGTGTTGGGAAAACTGGAGAGCTAGATGCAAAAGGGTGAAACTGGACGCTTCCTTACCCCACACACAAAAACAAACTCAAAATGGATTAAAGACCTAAATGTGAGAACTAAAACCATAAAGCCCCTAGAAGAAAAGATAGGCAGTAATGTCTTTGACATCAGCCCTAGAAACACTTCTCTAAATATGTCTCCTCAGGCAAGGGAAACAAAACAAAACTAAACTATTGGGATCGTACCAAAATAAGATGCTTTTGCATAATGAAAGAACCCATCAACAAAACAAAAAGGCAACCTACTGAATGTGGGAAAATATTTGCAAATGATATACCTGGTATGGGTTAATATCCAAAAGATATAAAGAACCTATACAACTCAACACCAAAAAAATAAACACTGTCATTAAAAAAAGAACAGAGGATCTGAATAGATGTTTTGCCGAAGAAGACATACAGATAACCAAAGACACATGAAAATATGCTCAACCCCACTCATCTTCAGGGAAATGGAAATTAAAACAACAATGAGATATCAACTTACACCTGTCCAAATGGCTAGAATAAAAAAGACAAGAAATAACAATTCTTGGCAAGGATGTGGAGAAAAAGGAACACTTGTGCACTGTTGGTGGGAATGTAAATTGATACAGACACTGTGGAAAAGAGTATGGAGGTTCAATTACTGGACATTTACCCAAAGAAAATGAAAACACTAATTCAAAGAGATAAGTACACCCCTCTGTTTATTGTAGCATTGTTTATAATGACCAAGACATGAAAGCCACACAAGTGTCCATCAATAAATGAATGGATAAAGAAGGAGTGGTGTGGTATGGATATGTTTATGGAATGTTACTCTGCCATAAAAATGAAGAGATCTTGGATGGCTGGGTGCCTCAGTCAGTTAAGTGCCTGCCTTTGGCTCAGATCATGATCCCAGGGTCCTGGGATGGCCCCACATTGAGCTCTCTGCTCAGTGCGGAGCCTGCTTCTCCCTCTCTCTCTGCCCCTCCCCACTGCCCCTGCTTGTGTTCTCTCTCTCCATCTCTCTCTCAAATTAATAAATAAAAATATCTTAAAAAAAAAAAGAATGAGATCTTGCCATTTGCCACAATACGGATGGACCTAGAGGGTATAATGCTAGGTGAAGTAAGGCAGTTAGAGAAAGACAAATCCCACATGGTTTCACTTATATGTGGAATTTAAGAAACAAAACAAATGAACAAATGAAGAAACAAGACAAACAAACAACAAAAAACTTTTAAATACAGAGAGCAGACTGGTGGTTGACAGAGGGGTTCACATGGGTGAAATAGGTGATGGGATGTAGACTACACTTATCTTGATGAGCTCTGAGTAATGTATAGAATTGTTGATTCATTATATTGTACATCTGAAACTAATACAATACTATGTTAATTATAATTAATTAACTGCCTGCCTCTCTGCCTATTTGTGATCTCTCTCTCACTGTCAAATAAATAAATAAAATCTTAAAAAAAAAGAAAAAGAAATAAAAGTATAATAATAGCGTTATAGTAATAAAGTATAATTGCTCACAGATTGTATGATTCTCTAAAGAATGTGACACACAGACAAAAAGCTTCTGAGCTGACCAAATCTAGGAAGCACAATTCAATTTGAAATCTGTAGTATTTTGCTAGGACTGTCATATAAAGTATCATACTCTAGATGACTTAAACAATTGAAATTTATTTTCTCATGTTCTAGAAGTTAGAAGTCCAAGATCAAGGTGTCAGCAGAGTTGGTTTCCTTTGAGACCTCTTTCTTTGGCTTGTCCATGGCTGTCTTCTCCCTGTGTCCTCACATAGTCTTCCCTCTGTGAGTGTATCTGTCTTAATCTCCTATTATGAGGACACCAGTCATCTTAGCTTAGGATTCACCCTAATGATCTCATTTTAACCTTTCTCTTTAAAGACCTTGTGTCCAGGGGCACCTGGGTGTCTCAGCCAGTTAAGCATCTTTCTTCAGCTCAGGTCATGATCCCCAAGTCCTGGTATTAAGTCCCACATCTGACAGGATCCCTGCTCAGCAGGGATTATGCTTCTCCCTCTCCCTCTGCTCCTCCTCCTGCTCATGCTCTCTCTCTCTTTCTCTTGCTCAAATAAATAAATAAAATATTTTAAATAAATAAATAAATACCTTATGTCCAAAAGCAGCCACATTTGGGGTAGTGAGGTTAGGATTTCAATATATGAATTTTGGGGCAACACAATTCAGCCTATAACAAACCCCCCAAAAGCATATAGGCAAATTATTAAGATTAATGAAAGTTCAGCAAAGCTGTTAGATATTTTTAAGAATGTTAGTAATGACAAAAATATAAAGGGCCTAGGAGCCAATCTAACAAAAGATTTACATGGCCATTATGTAGAAAACTGAGAAGAAAGGATTAATTTGTCTGAAACCAAAGCTATGAGATGTCTCTTATAAAACCATATGAAAGGGGTGCCTGGGTGGTTCAGTGGGTTAAAGCCTCTGCCTTCAGCTCAGGTCATGATCTCAGGGTCCTGGGATCGAGTCCCACATCAGGCTCTCTGCTCAGCAGGGAGCCTGCTTCCTCTTCTCTGCCTGCCTCTCTCTACCTACTTGTAATCTCTCTCCGTTTGTCAAATAAATACATGAAATCTTTAAAAAAAAAAACAACAACCATATGAAAAACCAGCTATGCTAAGTTCCTCAAGCAATCACTTTGGTAGAGTGCTAGGGTTATAAATCAGGTCACTGGCTCCCATGCCACACAGGGGAAACTTACAAACATGGACCCCAGTTCCCTGGTCTCATCAGGGGAGAGACTTATGCTCCAGCCCCATGAATGCTGATACGGTAGGACACGTTGGATGTCATGTTTTAAGCATGTCATATTCTTGTTGGAGACCAATCCCAATCATATAAGGAGAGGGCTTTTTCTCCACTAGTCATGCAATTTATATCTGAGAACTCACTCAAAGTCCATAGACTCACCTTTAGAATCTGAGATCTGACACAATTAGATACTGTGCTCTGCTGCAGAGCAGAGAGCTACAAAGGATCTGAAATCCTGGTATTACTCCAATCTTGAGTTTTTCCCAGTAAAAGTGACATGGAAAACCTAGTGTGTATTTCCAGGTCATTCATTTTTGTTCATAAAAAATCTAAAAGTATTAAAGAAGTCATAAATACTTAGAGATATAGGCCCTTATTCATCAATAGACTCAATATTGTAGGAATATACATTAAAATCTACAAGTTCAATGCAAATTTAATAAAGATCTTAGCTCAAATTTTCAGAGTACTTGATAAGCTTATTCACATGGAAGGACAAAGGTTTAAAAATGGTCAATACAATTTGAAGAATAAGGTAGGGTAAATGCAATTTATTCTACAAGATATTAAAAAATCTATTATAAAATATATATTTGTGTTAGTGGGTAGGGATGAAAAGTGATTAAAATTAAAACCATTTTTATCAAAACACATCATAATGAAAATAAAAACCCAGTCGCTGAATGTCAGAACCTCTTTCTGTCTTTGCCACCTACAGTTTACTTTCAATACAGCCAGAATGATTCTGTAAAACATAAATAAGGCCAGGTCTCTGCTCAAACCCTCTAGTGACTTCCTACTTTACTCTAAGTGAGGTTTGTTCAAGTGAGGCTTATCCTAGTGAGACATATCATGGTTTGTTCATCCATTCATCTATTGAAGGGCTTCTTGGTTGCTTCCAGTTTGGGCAATTATGAATAAAACTTCTATAAACATTCCTGTGCAGCTTTTATGTGGACATAAGTTTTCAACTCATTTTGGTAAATACCAAGGAACATAATTGGCAGAGTATGTAGTAAAAGTATATTTAGTTCTGTAAGAAACTGCCAAACTGTCTTCCAAAGTGGCTTTATCATTGAACATTCCCACCAGCAATGAATGAGAGTTCCTGTTGCTCCACATTCTTATGAATATTTGGTGTTCTCAGTGTTTGGGATTTTATTCATTCTAACAGGTGTGTAGTAGTAGCATCACATTGTTTCAATTCACATTTCCTCAATGGCATATTCAGTTGAATACCTTTTTATACTAAGTTGAGTACCTTTTTAAGTGCTTATTTGTTGTCTATAGATTTTCTTTGGTGAAGTGTCTATCCAGATCTTTCACCCATTTGGAAATTGGGTTGCTTGGATTTGTTGCTGCTGTTGTTGTTGTTGTCATCGTTGTTGTTGTTAACTTTTAATTGTTCTTTGTATATTTTAGACACCAATCCTTTATCAGATAAGTGTTTTGAAAATGTTTTCTCCCAGTCTGTGCCTTTTCATTTTCTTAAACACTGATGTGTTTTTTAACCTTCTTTTCTCCTAAAATAAAATATGTTACATGAAGCTTGAAATGTGTCTGCTTTGTTTATGCCTGTATCCCAAGGACCTAGAACGTTGCATTTTCCTGGGTCATAATTGGAAATCCATATGTAGTGGTTGAATAACTGAAATAAAGAGAGGAGAAATGTGGATATATATGAAAAACAAAGAATTAATAGTCAAAATATATTTTAAAATTTACAAACCAGAAAGAAAAATACAATTAATTCAATAGAAAAATGGGAAAAACATAGCAACAGGTAATTTACAGAAGTTTCAAATTGCCAATACATTAAAAATGTGGTTACATTATTGGAAAATGAAGAAAATGCTGATTAAAATCACAATGTAACACGATTTCATGTCATATAGCTCCAACTACAAATTTAACATTCTCTTTTTCTATTAGGTTTGGTCATTGTGTTCATATTGTTGGATTAATTAAAATCTACAACTCATGACATACTAACACTACTAACACTATTAGTATATTGATACACATGTGACTTGTTTGTTTATGCATGTAACAACCATAAATCCAAATCCATATTCAAGTTGTAAAACATTATTAAAATGTTCTGCTACCTATTTTTTCTTTCCCCTCCCTTTCACCCTTATCTTGTCTTTCACAGAGAGAATCGCTTTTCGGATCTTTGAATTTATTATTCCTCTGCTTTCAAAAAAGGGTACTTGTATGATACCTTATGCAGTCTTCTAAAGATCACTTTTACCATTCAACTATTACTAAGATTTATCCACATAGTAACCATAGCTCTAATCTGATAAAATCTTAAAAATCAGACCGTATTAAGTGTGGATCAGGATGTGAAGTGTGAATAAATCTACTACACTGCTTATGGGAATGTAAATTGGTACAAGTACTTTGAAGAACAATTTGACATAACCAGTACAGCCCAACGTTTAACCAAACTCGTGACCCAGTCACTCAACAACTAAGTAGAGAGTCTCTAGAGAAACTCGACATAAAAACAAATTCACAGAGCATTCAAAGAAACCACTTTATTAAATACTAAAAATTGAAAATAGCCTAAATTTCTCTCTACAGCAGAGAGAAAAATTAATGAACTAAAGTTGTAAAAAAATATGAATGAACCTAAAATTTTTTTTAAAGATTTTATTTATTTGACACACACAGAGAAAGATAGATCACAAGGAGGCAGAGAGGCAGGCAGAGAGAGAGGGGGAAGCAGGCTCCCTGCTGAGCAGAGAGCCTGATGTGGGGTTAGATCCCAGAACCCTGAGATCACGACCTGAGCCGAAGGCAGAGGCTTTAACCCACTGAGCCACCCAGGCGCCCCTAAACCTAAAATTATAGAGTGAAAAAATCATGGTGCTGAAAAATGTGTGTGAAATATAAATAATCTATAAATATATAAACCTTAAAAGGATATGAAGCCCATACCACATGTTTATGATATATACATAGAATCTACATAGAAAAAATATATACATATATGCATAGATATATACATAGAAAGATACATAGAACGCTAACTAATTTAGTGTATTTACCGCTTGGGGCTTGTTGGGAAAGGTGATATTGGAAAGTTCCCAGAGTGTAACTGCTGCTTCAGCAAAGTTGTGTTTTTTATTATTTAAGCTAAGTGTTAGGTTTCTAAGTTAACTATTTAATAATGCTTTATAATTAAGCAATATTAGGAAACATTCTAGTTGAATTTTTCTCCATTCAATAAACCTGACAAGGTTTGAATCTATGTCTTTAACCTTTGCCCTTTCCCTAAAATAATCAACCACAATAGAATTAGATCCTTAATTTTAATCAAAAATGTTTTATAATCAAAATGGTGCTAGAAGTATGGGTCCAATGCAAAGACTCCTGTTGTCTGCAACAAAACAACAAATTATCAGCTGGAGAGAAATACTAGGGGCTATATGAGGAGATAAAGAGCTACCATCTTATCTGTGGTTTTCACCAGTCTTTTCAATGGATGCTGGGAGAACATTGGTTAGCCAGAGACATCAGTTGTGCCCTCAAAATGGCATGTGTTTAGTAGAGAAAATAGAGGCAAATTAAATAATCACATAGTCAAACAGAAAATTAAACTCATGATAAATGCTTCTAAGGAGAGGCATATAGACCTATAAAAGATATATCCAAGAGAATTGACCAGAGAGGTTAGGAATGGTCTCTTGGAGGGGAAAATGATAAATCAACTATCTTCAGAACAAACAAAGGGATGAGGAGATCTTTTCTAGCAGAAGAAAAAGCAAGTTTAAAGACCGTGTGTCCAAAGTACAGAGAGCAAGTTCTGTAATAAGTTTGGAGACTATGAGAAAAACAGAAGGAGAAAAAAAGATATAAATTTAGATTACTGCTTATTTTAATCTTGACCTTATCTCCCACTGTCAACTCTCCGTCATTATTCTTTAAAGACCAATCTTTATTAATTTATTCATCTTTAGTCTTAGGGTAACTATTCAACAAAAAGAAGTTGAGGAAAGGTTAGCTCTGTTAGACTACAGCATGCACATACCAATAACGCTCCATTACTGTGAGCCATCATTAATGTTGGAAAATATTTTCCAAATATACAATCTGTCTCTGTAATGGTGTTCTCTGTAATCCAATTGTAGCTGAATAAATGTTGTTGATTTTTAGGTCTCATTTTAAATATTTTTTTTGGTGGGTAGAGACCAAAAGGATCTGGGAAATTGTTCCTTGCTAACATGAAAAGATACAAAAGATAGTACAGTACTTTGCGTCTTTTCTTTATTAAAAGCATGTTATTAACTATCATTTAACTGATTTGTCAGACCATAGAACAATTGATATTTTCAATACTCCGGGAAAGACTGTCACTTTAAATTTTTTTTACTCTAAAGGTCTTGATATCTTTCTACATGAACTAAATTATACCAATTTTCACTGTTCAGTATGTGACAGCATAACAATATAACATTAAATATATTTTGGGGATAAGGAAATGGCTATATGAGAATCTAAGAATAAGTAATTTATCATGTGTTTTTTAAAGGAAAGAAATGATTAGCTTAGTTCTACTCTTTATAATCTTTGCCAGTCTCATTTTCTCCACATCACTGTTCAAACCCAAGATTTCTTTAATTTTATGAAAACCATCTGGGACAGTACATTTGCTACATAATAGGAAGAATTAAGACAAGTATCATAAATAACGTTCATTGAAATTGAGTACATTCTGGTTCTGCCTCTGCCCTGTCCCCCTATACTTGCCAGATGTAGTAGAAACTGTTCCAGACCTGCACTTAAAATATGGGGTTTGTACTCCCAATTTTAACACGTAAGAGCTGTGTTATCCTGGGTCCGAGTTTCTTGGCCTCATTGGAATAATAATAATAATAATAGTAATAATATACTTTACAAAGTTTTATCCAAGAAATAAATGAAATGGTATGCATACATGCACAATTTAAATCTTCTGGGAAGTAAGGGTCATGTCTTAAGGTTCATTGAATTCCTAGCAATATGTGTGGCACTCTCTTGCATTTAGAATATGCTCAATTTACAGATGAAAACTTAGATCCAATAAATTATTAGAATTAGCATTCCCAAAGAAGTCTTCAGTTTCTAAGTAATTTGAGGGGATAAATAAAAGATAGACCATTTTTCCCCAAAATTATCAAGAAATTTCACAGAAAAGTCTCAAGCAACAGAGATTGACTTAATAGTATATATTTCCCAACTTCTTTTCTGATAAATATAAAAATATTTCATACCTCACTTAAAAGTACAAGTCTTTGGAAAGAAAATAGCTGGGAGAACTATGTTGGACCATGATTAATCATGGAGAAGATTGAATTGGATTCATGCCAACAAATGAAGCAGCCTTGGAGAAAAGTGTATTTTCTCTGTTCTTTAGATCCCTAAAAAAAGGGGGGGGGGACATAAACTCTAAGATGTCCTTGGTCTTCTTGATTTTAGAGGAGGATGATTCACAGATATGAGTGAATGGAATCAATCCTTTTAAATTGGAAAATAATGAAAAACCGGCATTTATTTCTAAAGCAGAAGCTGCTGCTAATATACCTGTAAAATTTTAAGAGACTTGATGTTTTATATTGCTTTAGAAAGTTTTTCATCTATATCTAAATCATTTGCATTTATAGAGATGTTGAACTTTTTAAATAGCAGTCATTTGTATTTCAGACAGGTACGGTATCAGACAGAATGAGACATCTGGTAGAGCCTATAGGAAGGCATATTAGCTTGAGGATCTGAGGGAAATTCACAAAAGAGAAGGATAATAAAACAGTAAAAATAAACCATATGTTGCTGATGATTTAGAATGCGAGAAACATTTTTTTAAAGCTGAGATCTACTACATATGGATTTAATTTGTTTTCTGAAATCCAAAGCTCAGTGTGATTATCAAAATGGGTAAGTTATTTTATATCTGAAAAGGAGTATTTTTCTCAGTGACACTGTAAAGGTGACTTCCATTCATCTGTCCCTTTACTCAGTGGATTAAGAGTATGACCTAGGACAAAGATGGCCCCAATCAACTCTAATCTGTCCTGTGGCTTTATTAAAAATCTCTGAAGATTGGAAATTCAATATGCTTTCTTGAACAAATTTTCTACAAAATGATAGGTTATCACAAACACTGCAAGCTGAAATCAATCGACTATAGGCTCTGAAAATTTCTAGAAACTATAGGTGGAAGCGACCTTAGAGATTTCTAAGCAGCTTTTCATTAGTTGTAGACCCCTGATCTCCTACATGAAAATCATGAAGATATCTTTTAAAATGTAGATTCTTGGGCCACATCCCAATCTACTAAATCATACACTTTAAGTGAGAAAGTGACATCTGTCCTTTTAACAAATTCCCCAGGTAGTTGTCAGACTCCCTAAAGTCTCAAAGTCAGTAATGTAGGAAAATATTGTCCAATATGGTAGCCATAGACACATGTGGATATTAGGTCCTTGAAATATGGCTACTGAAATGTGTGAGACATCAAATACACTCAAGATTTTGAAGACTCATAAAAAATACTATCTTAATAATTTTATATTCATTACATGCTATAAACTATAATATTATGGATACATTGAATTAAATCAAATATATTATTAAAATGAATGTCACAATTTCTATACTTTAACATGGCCACTAGAAAACTGTTAACTACACATATAGCTTGCATCATATTTCTTTTGGATGGCACTGCTCTCTAGACTGTAGACATTGATAATAATTTCATATATTTGTTCAGTTTTACACTGAGACATTCATGTTTTCTTAATAATTTGTTAGAAAATTTAAAGGATATTCACTTTTAATTTTTACTTGTGGCATCTAAGTACTAATTTTTATTTTTATTGCATAAATATAAGCTATTTGTCATAAGTGTATACTTTAAAGTTAAGAGAAAAATCACTTCTGTAAATAAATTGGTAATCTAAATCCATGAACTTGAAGTATTGGCTCAGACTCTTAAATTAGGTCACTTTAGGGACACCTGAGTGACTCAGTCAGTTGAGTGTCTGCCTTTGATTCAGGTTATAATCCCAGGGTTCTGAGATAGAGCCCTGCATTGGGCTCCCTGCTCAGCAGGGAGACTGCTTCTCCCTCTCCCTCTACCTGCTAATCTGTCTGCTTGTGAGCTTTCTCCCTGTGTCAAATATATAAATATTTTTTTTAAATTCAGTCACTTTACTAGCAGTAACAGTTGACCGCTATTTATGAATAAGTTTACAACTGCTTCTTCCATATTAAAATGTGTGTGTGCGCGTACACGTAGGCCCATGCACTCAATACACAAAACTAGCTAGTTTATCAAACTAATTACTTATTCCAGTCAAGCACACAGCAAGACTACATACCCCAGCCACCCTTGCAATTACTTGAAAGCCATGTAACTAGGTTCTGAACAACAGAATCTGGATGGAAATGACAGACCTCACTTTCCTTTTTTTTCCTTTTTTTTAGAGAGGGAATGGGAGGAGGAGGGGTGAGGCAGAGAGAATCTCAAGCCGGCTCCATGCCCAGAATGAGGTTGAACATGGGGCTCAAAGCAGGGCTCAATCTCACAACCCTGACGTCATGACCTGGCCAAAATCAAGAGCCAGATGCTTACTGACTGGGCCACCCAGGTGCCCTGGACTGGACTTTGAACTATGGTCCATAACACCCGCCCATTCACATTCCTCATTCTTTTTCTCCTTCAGAAAGTGAAGTGAAGAAAACTCCAAGGACCCCCCAAAAAAATGCTACCACCAAAGCATAAGGAGCCCAATAGTCTTAAGCAGAGGACAATACCCCAGAAAAGCCTTCCAAAGAGTAACACTCCTTGGATTGTTTTCTGAGTGAAAAATTAATAATAGTAATACTGTGGTATGTCACTTAAATTTTAGAATTGTTTGATATAGCAGTTAGTCTACCCTGACAAGTAGATATATTTTTAGAATGCTTTCCTTTCCTTTCTAGATCCAAATAGGTAATGTTTCATATGTGTTGTGTTCTTAGAATAAACTGCTTTTTCTAAGAAATATACAATTTTAGAAAGATAAACATCGTAATACACTATTGCTTATAACTCATCTTCATCTTTTTATTAGAAAGATTGCCTCAATTATTTCATGTTAAAATAGCTTACATTTTCTTATTTTCATTTGTAGATACCAGGATTTGGAAAACTCTTTTAAGAGTCATATAGTATAGATTTATACTTCGTGAGTCTCTATCACAACTAATCAACTCTGCTCTTGTAGCGCAAAAGTAACCTAAACAATACATAAACACACAGGTATTTCTGTGTTCCAATAAAACTTTATTTACAAAAACAGGCAGCCAACCCACAAGTTATAGCTTGACAACCCCTAGTGTGGACTGTTCATTGCTAAAATGAAATTTGGAGATACTAAATAATATTAGGATAACACAGTACCTTCATCAGCATGTTAAAAAAATATAATTTATTTTTATGTTACTCTACTAAAGATATACTTTAGTCTTTCTTGTTTAATGTACAGATTTTGGATCGATTTTTCAGGTCTTCGTCAATATTTTTTTTTTCCATTTACCTACATTGTTTGGCCACTTTGAATATCAGTTTGGGCTTGTCTTGTCCTCTTGTTTGTAGTCATGCCCTCTCTTCCTTTACATACTAAAAATAAAATAAGTATTTGAGTAGAACTTACAGGGCAGTATATCAAAGAGATGGAAAGAAGAAAATGAAATTCAGACAGAAAATAATTAATTACCTAAGACACAAAACAGTCACACATTTAAACTGTCTTGAGCAAAGAAATCTCTTTGCACCTTTGTTTCTGATAACACTGGTGTTATCATTGTATTATTGTTTGTTAAATTTTCAGAACATCTTTCTAAATTGTTATTCTATAAGCTCTGTTTTTATGAAAGCTTGATTTAGGCTCCACATCAGTGATTTTACATAATTTCTCTACATCAGCAATGCAATTGAAATAAACTTCCCAAGGAAACAAGTAACCTCTAGGAGAAACAAACACATTGTGGTAATGCATTTCCACCCCTTGGCTTTGACTATAAATTAATCAGACAGCACACAGAAGAGACAAGGGGTAAGAAAATTAGTTTCAACTGAATGACTTCCTTTAAAGCACTGAAATCTAATTTGAATGAACTTTTGCTTGATTGTGTCAATTTGATCAAGGCAGAAATATAACAAGTATTCACATTAGTTCTATCACTTACGTAACCTCTACCGTTCACATCTTATGAAACGTTTAATTTTTAATCACTTTATGTCATATATCATAAACAAATTTAGTAAGAATAAAGCAACTCATACATATTTTAAATTAAACTCAATTTCAAGACCAAGAATCTTGTGATACAATTTTAGGTGTTCTTTCCTGTTATGTAATAATAGTTGATCACAAGTTTTCTGTCTACCAGTAAAATAAAGAAATAAGAGAGATTGTGCTGTAGTCTATTGATTGCAATCAACATGGCAATACCTCAGCCACAGTGGCAGGTTTGAGTTTTTACAGCTTCATACTCAGAATGTTCTGGGTTTACTATTAGTAGTTTCCACTTCTGTTCACATACACCTAATAGGAGAAAATAAGGAGGAATTGGGAAAATGTTCCACGAGGAAAATTGATGAGAGGGGCCCTCCATATCCTGATTCCTGGGGAAAACAGTTCTTGTTTTGTAAAGTCAGAAAGACTTTTCTTAAGAATATTTTTCATGAAACCTTATAACTATATATACTCCATAAGAAAGTCAGCAATTTCCAGATAGAAATCCATCAGCCATTTGAATATACTTACATCAGTCCTGACAATCCCAATTTCCTCTGACCTTCATACTCTTTAGCAACTTGATAAGAGCCTTTAAAAATGCTGCCCTCAGTCAAAATTGACACTATTTTTACATTATGAGGTTGAATAGCCAACGATTCTGAACTGACTGAAGAACTAGAACAAGTTCAGCATTTAGTGAAGGCTGAGAAAAAATATTGCTTATTATTGAGAAAGCTTCTCATATTTATTCTTCCTTGGAAATAATTCTGGCTCTATACAATCAGTTGTCCTAAGCTAAATATTTAAGAAATTTCAATATTCACTGGAAATTATTTTGGCACCAATGGCCAACTGATTTAAAAGCATATTTGGTACCTTGGAAGACAATGGTAGGCATAGTTGAAATAGTGCTTCCCTTGTTACAAATGTTGTTTGCTTTATTCGTTTTACCACATCACAGTGATTTTTGATAATATTCTATACCCACATATCTGTTGAACACATACCATGATATCTCTAAGGACAACAACATTGGGGAAAAGACTGATCTTTGTCATCTATAAGAGAACACAGAGACACCTCCTCTACCTGGATATACAGACACAAAAAGTACAAGAACCAGAATTTAATTCTATGGACTATAACAAAGTTTCAGAACACCACAATATGAGGATTTTATCATTCTTTATCTAGAAAGATTCATGGATTTTTCTTGTGGCAGGAAGACTCCACAAAGATCAATTCATACATCATGGCCTTTCAAGGCTGATGTGTTTCAGAAGTGCCAGTCTAAAGAGATTGATAGGGCTGTTCTGTTCTTGATTTCCTATTGCTCGGTTTCTCTGCCATCAATCTCACACAACCAGGATGGCTAGAGGCAGGGTTAGTGACAGTGTGACAGAACTCAGAGACTCCTTCTAAGACCGAACAGATGGAGTGTGGCCATTCTTCGGGAGAATTCTCTCCCCTCTTCAGAATCTTTAAATAAAAGAGCACATAAATTCTTCTGCGTGTCTTTCTTGCTCCCTCTCCCCCCACTTCCTCTATCCCTCTCTCTCTTTCTCTCTCATTTCCAACCTCAAGACTTTATATTCCGATTGTCTATTTCTAGGCTCTACTGAAAAGAGTACTATTTTTCTATTAGTTTGTTCTATTAATTTATGTTTTAACTTCTTAATTTTTCCTAATTTTACTTTTTCTGAATTTAAAACAGAACTCCATATGAGAGAAATAGGGTCTCCCCCTTACAACACACACACACACACACACACACACACACACACACACACACACAGCGCAGGGGTAGATTGAGGCCAACTAAGGAGGCTTTTAAGTGTTAAAATATTCATGTCAGAGTGTTAGTGTCTGCTTCTTACGATTTTTTTTTAAGTACAGTACTAAGAAATTCAAAACACTTCCCTGCCTAAGAGGTAGCATGTTTAAATTCTTAATGTCTAGGCAGTTTCTGCATATGCCAACTTTTAAAATTTGCTTAATCATCCGTTCAATTTTTCTATGCTATATTTCCATCCTTTCGCTGTGTTGTATTATTTCACTGTCAGTAAAAACTACCCTTCTTCTCAATTCATTAATTCTACATAAAAGTTGTATGGACCTAATATGCGTCAGGCACTGCATAGCATGAAGACTACGAAAGTGAGTAAAATAACCCATAGATTTCGTAGTCTATCAGTAAGTCATACATGATCAAAGAATCTCAGTGGTACCGGTGCTAGCTCACTCTGAAATTGCTAACATTTCTCCGATGATGTAAAACAAGGATGTGACCTAGTTCAGGAAGTCAAGGAAATGCTTGCTGGGGGAAGTGAAGGGTGAACTGAGATTTGAAGGAGAACTAGAAGCGTTGATCTTTATTTTTTCTAGCAACACATTTTTGTCATTATGGAACACAGTTTCCTTTTGATTTATTTTCCTGGCAAACTCTGATGGTTGCCAACACAGCGTCCATCCTTTATCCATGCTCTTTCTTGCTGCAGACTTTGATTTGTTCACGTTTACCCTCCCTCTGTTTACAGGGAATATGAGGACAAATGTCCATTGTCTAACCCAATTATAGTAATTCTGTTCTTGCAAGTAATTTTTTTCCGTCATATCATGAATTTTAACCCAGCCAATGAGACATCAGGGGAAGTTTCCTGGGACTCCTGGGGAAATGTGTTATAAGGAGATGTGTTAGGAAAACTGCAGTTTGTGCCTTTGGACATTGTTGAAGACCTGATATTTAAAAGAGCTGTAGCTGTTTTGTAACCCTAATCAAGGTGCAGGTGTTCTGTTAAGTGGACTATGGGGACATGGAAGCATGGGGGGAACACATGTCCTTGCTGATATCACTTAGCTCTTGGCTTTACTTAGCAGTTCTTGCCTAGTCTCTGGCCTTGATCTGCGAGATGATAAACACCTATCTTTAAGCCTCCTGTCACTGAAGTAAACTATCCCAATTGGGAAAAAAAAGATCTGATGCGTAGATTTGGTAGACTAATCATAAAATCATAATAAGAATAAAAAAAAGACCTGGAAAGATCCACATAATGCTTAACTATAGAGAGAAAAAAAGAGCTGGAGAATGGGAGACGAGTGACTTTGGCAAGTTCACAAAGAGCATATATTCATCTATGGCTTTGACAATTACAGATTTCTTTTTTTTTTTTTAAAGATTTTATTTATTTATTTGACAGAGAGAGAGAGAGATCACAAGTAGGCAGAGAGACAGGCAGAGAGAGAGGAGGAAGCAGGCTCCCTGCTGAGCAGAGAGCCGGATGCGGGCCTCGATCCCAGGACCCTGAGATCATGACCTGAGCTGAAGGCAGAGGCTTTAACCCACTGAGCCACCCAGGTGCCCAAAGATTTCTTTTTTAAGGCAACAACAAAATATAACTATTCTACCTTGTTACAGAAATTAAAGAGATTTTAGACATTAAAGAAATTAAAGAATATATAGAAATTATATTTCTGTATATTAAATTAAAGAATTTTTTAAAATTTTATTTAATTTAATTTTTTAAATTAAAGAAATTAAAGAAATACAGAAATTTCCAGGATTTAAATCTTTTCTATGCCTTTAACGCCTGTCTTAGAGAGACTACCTAATTTTCCAACTCATGTTTACTGAATGAAAAAAATGAATGAATGAATGAATCAAACATTTTCAAAGTGTCTGGAAAAGGATAAAACCATTGCATACACTTTATTTAATTCTCACTTGACATCAACTTTATAACATTATTTCCATTTTGTATATGCAATAATTTAGCTTCAGAGGGATTTAGTAAGGACATAGCTACTGAGAGATAGAACTAAAATTTAAACCCAAGGTTTTCTGACTTAAAAGCCCATAAATTTCTCCAGTCAGGCTCTTTTCACAATATATGACCAATAATTAACAGGATGGACTTTTTTATTTTACTTGTAATTCTACCACTCTTTTCACTAATTACTTGAATTCCTTGGATTCTGACTTTTTATTCTAAAGAGAAAAACAAGTTCCTTCTCTCATTTCACTGTTTTCCTGTGTATTATCAGGAAATATTCTAATTTTTCTCTCTCTAATGGGATCCTTAAATCAGTAGTATCAGAATCACCTGTTAGTTTTACAAGAAAAGTATATCTATCTATCCATGTAGTGGTTAGACCCAAGAATATATGTTAGATACATTATAGAAAACCCTAGAGAAAACCTAGCATATGCGCCAAAGTCAAAGAACCACCATATTCCACCCAGAGAACATGCTATTCTTGTTAAATAGAATTCACCACACAGGGGCACCTGGTTGGCTCAGTTGGTTAAGTGTTTGCCTTCACCTCAGGTCATGATGCTAGGGTCCTGGGATCGAGCCCCAAATTGGGGTCCTTGTCAGCAAGGAGTCTGCTTTACCCTCTGCCCCTCCCTCCTCCTGCCCCTTCCCCTGCTCCTGCTTTCTCTTTCTTTCTTCCTCAAATAAGTAAATAAAATCCTTTTTTAAAAGAAATCCATCAATACAAAGAGGAAAAGGCCCATTAAGAATACGAAGAATATTCATGTCTATCTAAACTAGCATAAAAATAAATCTACTTATTATTTCTTTTTTTAATTTAAAAAAATTAAAGAATTTTCTTATAGTTTTATTTTAATTCCAGTTAGTTAACATACAGTGTTATATTATTATCAGGTATACAATATGGTGATTGAACACTTTCATACAACACCCTGTTATCATCACAACAAGTGCACCTCTTAATCCCCAACACCTATTTCACTCATCCCTCCACCCACCTTCCCCTCTGGTAATCATCAGTTTGTTCTCTGTAATTAAACGTCTATTTCTTGCTTTGACTCTCTCTCTCTCTCTCATTTTTTTCTCTTGCTTGTTTGTTTTGTTTCTTAAATTCCACATAACAGTGAAATCATATGATATTTGTCTTTCTCTGACAGACTTATTTCACTTAGCATAATACTCTCTAATTCCATCCATGTAATTGCAAATGGCAAGGTTTCATTCTTTTTGAAAATTCATTATGGCCAAATAATATTCGATACATATTGGAACATTATATACATTATAATATAATATATAAAATATATCTATATAAAAATTTAGATATATATTATAATATAATATATAAAATATAGATATATCACATCTTCTTTATCACCATTCATCCACTGATGGACACTTGGGCTGCTTCTTTATCTTGGCTATTGTATGCTGCTTTAAACATAAGGATGCATATATCCTTTTGAATTAGTGTTTTTGTATTTGGGTTAATATCCAGTAGTGTAATTGCTGGATCATAAGGTAATTCTATTTTTAGGTTTTTGAGGAACTTCCATAATGTTTTCCAGAATGGCTGCACCAGTTTGCATTCTCACCAACAGTGCACAAGTGTTCCTTTTTTCTCCACATCCTCACCAACACTTGTTGTGTCTTGTATTTTTTATTTTAGCCATTCTGACAGGTGTGATGTGATATCTCATTGTAGTTTTAATTTGCATTTCCCTGATGATAAGTGAAGATGAGCATCTTTTCATGTGTTTATTGGTCACCTAGATGTCTGTTTTGGAGAAATGTCTGTCATCCTTCTGCCCATTTTTTAATCAGTTATTTGTTTCTTGGGTGTTGAGTATTATAAGTTCTTCATATATTTTGAATACTAGCCCTTTATTGGATATGTCATTTGCAAATATCTTCTCCCATTCCATAGGTTGCTTTTAGTTTGGTTGATTATTTCCTTTGCTGTGCAGGAGTTTTTTATTTTGATGTAGTCCCAATAGTTCATTTTTGCTTTTGTTTCCCTGGCCTTAGGAGGCATATCTAAAATTTTTGACAGCTGATGTCAAAGAAGTCACTGCCTGTGTTCTCTTCCAGGATTTTATGGCTTCAGGTCTCACACTTAGGTCTTTAATCCATTTTCAACTTATTTTTGTGTATGGTGTAATTGGTCCAGTTTCATTCTTCTGCATGTTGATATTCAGTTTTCCCAACACCATTTATTGAAGAGACTGTCTTTTTCCCATCGGATATTCTTTCCTGCTTTGTTGAAGATTAATAGACCATATAATTATAGGTTTACTTCTGGATTTTCTATTCTGTTCTATTGATCTATGTGTCTATTTTTGTGCCAGTACCATACTGTTTGGGTGACTATAGCTTTGTAATAGAGCTTGAAATCCAGAATTATGATGCCTCCAACTTTGCTTTCTTTTTCAAGATTTCTTTGGTTACTCTGGGCCTTTTAGGGTTCCCTACAAATTTTAAGATTGTTTGTTCTAGTTCTGTGAAAAAGGCTGTTGGCATTTTGATAGGGATTGCATTAAATCTGTAGATTGCTTTGAGTAGTGTAGACATTTTAACAATATTTGTTTTTCCAATCCATGAGCATGGAATGTCTTTCCATTTATTTGTATTGTCTCGAATTTCTTTCATCAATTTTTTATAGTTTTCAGAGTACAGGTCTTCCACTTCTTTGGTTAGGTTTATTCCTATGTATCTTATTATTTTGGGTGCAATTGTAAATGGGACTGTTTTCTTAATTTCTCTTTCTGCTGCTTCTTTATTGGTGTATAGAAATACAACAGATTTCGTACATTGATTTTGTATCGTGTGACATTACTGAATTCCTTTACCAGTTCTAGCAGTTCTTGGGTGGTGTCTTTGGGATTTTCTATATCTAGTACCATGTTAACAGCAAATAGTGAAAGTTTTACTTCTTCCTTACTGATTTGGATTCCCATTATTTCTTTTTGTTGTCTGATCACTGTGGCTAGGACTTCCAGTACTGTGTTGAATAAAAGTGTGAGAGTAGACATCCTTGTCCTCTTCCTGACCTTAGGGGTAAATCTCTCAGTTTTTCCCCATTAAGGATGATGTTAGCTGTGGATTTTTCATAGATGGCCTTCATTATGTTGAAGCATGTTCCCTCTAAACCTGTTTTGTTGAGGGTTTTATTATTATTTTCTTATTTCTTAATATTTAATATAAATACTTGACCCTCAAGAAAACACATGGACTTTCTGTAACATATTTATTTCATCAAAAGTTGATTTAAAAATAATTAATTTTATCTAATTAAATTATATTGTCAAAGTAAATTTGTTTAAACTAAAAAAGTAATCTATATCAGTCTGAACTTTCTTTAATAATAAGTACATGTAAACAAAAGTAAATTGTAAGTTGGCAGTTTGGTCTAATATAATATTTTTAACAGAGTCACACAGCACATTATTTGTATGATGGTAAAAAAAAGAATGAAAAGTGAAGTTGCTGCTTTTATTATAGATACAATAATTATGCCTTTGGGGTATTCAAGAATCCTGTAGTTGAAAAACCAAAGAATATATTTAAGTGCAATTAGATGTTGTTCCATAATCCCCAATGTTTTCGTCTTTATCCGATCTAAAAATTACACAACTCCCTTTAAGCATTTCTTCTTATAAATGAGCAATAACTGATATTATTGAATAAGTTAAATTGAATAAGTTAATTCTTATACTTTCTGATGTCTCTGATTCTCTAGCTATAAAAGCTACAGAAGACAAAAAATTCAGTCATTCATTTATGCAGACATCTATTGAATACATACTACATCCCAGGCACTATTAGATGCACAGAATGTGCTAAGTCAAGTAGAACACTGTGGTCAGAGCCCAATGGAACCCAGAGAATTATATTTTCAGAAATATTTACAGCTTGACAAAGGCATGTGGTGGAATTAGTTTGTAGGAGGAAAAGAGTTAGATTATCAACAAGCTTATACACTAGGTTAAAGACTGAGTGTTTTTCAAAAAATTTAAGAGATTCTAAGTGTCTTTAAGAAGCCCAATGATATAAAATTACTCTGAATTAAAGGCTATACACATAGATTAGAGTTCATTATCTTTATCCATTTCTTTCTCATGACTAGTGAGTTAATCAATTAATTATATGCCTGGGGAAAGATATTTAACTTCTCTACTTTGATATTTACAATTTATTGAATCTCAAACCATGCCCAAAGAGGTTTACATTTCCACAGAGCCCTTTCAAAGCCTTCCATGTGGAGGAATCTGGGAACACTCACACAAAACACATCCCCATTTTTATTTGCTTTATATAGAAAGCTGTGGATAAGATTAAATTTACACAGAGCATTATTTGCCCTGGGCAGATATGCTTAACTACTATCATAAGATAACATGTCAATGATTCTAATGTAATATTATTTAGTAATCAGGACAATGTTTGGGACATTTAATCAAGAACATTATTCTTCTCTAAATGAATTACTCAGGACTCTATTGCAAGTGACAGAAAATCAACTCGAATTAGTTTTAAAAAAATAAAGAAAAGGGCGCCTGGGTGGCTCAGTGGGTTAAAGCCGCTGCCTTCGGCTCAGGTCATGATCCCAGGGTCCTGGGATCGAGGCCCACATCGGGCTCTCTGCTCAGCGGGGAGCCTGCTTCCTCCTCTCTCCTCTCTCTCTGCCTGCCTCTCTGCCTACTTATAATCTCTCTCTCTGTGTGTCAAATGAATAAATAAAAAATCTTTAAAAAAATAAAAATAAAAATAAAGAAAATTAATTGTCTCACTGACTGAGGAAGGACAGAGGGAGAACTGGCTTTAGGCAGATCTAGATACCAGAACTCAGATGACAGCATCTGGTTCACCCTTCCTTCACCATCTCCAAGCTGTCCTATCTCTACTTCCTAGTAAATTGGCTTCCATTTCTGATACAATTAAGTTTTCTCCAAGCAGAGGAGAATTTGGCTAAAGACAGCTTGAGGTTTCCACCACCCAAGTTGGGAAGAATGCAAGAGGAAGGTGAGGACTTCAATTTTTTTGCACTCACATATAAATTCCAGAGAAGAAAAGTCTGAATGGCTAATCCTGGATCATGTGTTTAGGTCACATTTCTACATCTGCAGTGACCATTTCTGACCAGATTAAACACACACACACACACACACACACACACACACACACACAGAGTTTCCATTATATTGAAACATACATTTTAAGCAAAAATCTCACAACTGATAGTAAAAAAAAGGAGTGATCAAAGCTCTTATTTCCTGTCAGTATACATAGAACTTCACATGGGCTGGTAGCATAATTTAGATGATTTCTACCTCTAATTTTTTATTACAGTCTTGTACTCTGTTCTCTGAATCAATGATCTTTTCCTTTCATCTAGGTTTTCCATAGAGATGTATTTAGTCTTCATTCATTTACTCAATAGACATTGCCAAGTACTGTAGAGCTGGGGTGCAGCACTGAACCACCACAAAAACCTAACACTTTATGGGGAGCTTACTGTCTACTGGTAGAAACGCACATGGTGACAAGGGTCATAAAAGAAAAGATATGGGTGAAAGGGTAGAGTGGGAGTGAGCGAGGACATGGATAGCAGACCTGATGGAGAAATCTTGACAACCCAGAGAGAGTGCACCTGGGCAGAAGGAAGAGGAGGAGTGTCAAAGTGTAAAAGTCAAAAAGGATAATTTGGGCTTCTTTGAGAGATGGCGCAATGCCTAAGCATCCGAAGCAGAGTGAACTGGATTGGGAGAGCATGACGTGAGCAAGAAAAGGGGCCAAATCAAGCAGACCTTTCTAAGCCACAGTAGCAATGCTACAATTTATCACGTGTATACTAAGAAACCATGCAGGGATTTTGTGCCAGCGAGAAACCTGATTTGATTTGCAAAGGATCACTCGTTTCTGTCTGGAGAATAGACTGTGAGGGGTAAAGAATAGAATCTGAGAGACTGAGAGACCAGTTGGGTAGTGATGCTAGTGGCCTGGTTACTCAGAATAGAGTGAAAGGGGAGAGAGGGAATTTAATCAAGATAGATTTTGAAAGCGAGAGTGACAGGGTTCACGGATGGGTTAAATTCAGGGTATGAGGGAAGGGAAAGAGAGGAACGAAGATGACCCTTAGGCTTCGGGCCTCAGAAACAGAGTGCAAGCAGCAGCAGAAACAAGAACCTAGATTCTGAACAGCTGAGCTTAGCCTGTAGCTCTCAGTGCATTCCCTGGGCAAAATTTTCAACTAGCGTCAATATGATCCTCCAGGAAACATTTTCTGAAATGATCGTGGCAAGAGTACTATTTGAGAATTTCAGATAAATTCCAAAGATTGTTAAAAAGGCCATTTCTGGGAGGCAGGCCTTGGAAGTATTGTTTTCAGAAATTCTGGTTCTGCTCTTTTCCCATTGTTTATATTTATTTAGCATTGTTGATTTGATTGAGAGTGATTATTTTTGAATTTTTATTGTGCGATGAGTATTTTTCACTCATGTATTTGGCAGCATGTTAACACTTTGATTAAATTCCCACTAGTTTTTCTACAAATATGTTCTTTTTAATTTAAAAGATCTCAATAGGGCGCCTGGGTGGCTCAGTGGGTTAAAGCCTCTGCCTTCGGCTCAGGTCATGATCTCAGAGTCCTGGTATCGAGGCCCGCATCGGGCTCCTTGCTCAGCAGGGAGCCTGCTTCCTCCTCTCTCTGCCTGTCTCTCTGCCTACTTGTGATCTGATCTCTCTCTCTGTGTCAAATAAATAAATAAATAAATAATCTTTAAAAAAAAATAATAAAAATAAAAGATCTCAATAGGCTGGTTATTTACAAGCCTTCCACTTAGTATAGTCTCTGGGCATTTTAACTAGAATATCTATCTGCAAAGAAATTTAAGTGTTAAGACAGAAATGATATTATATATGAGAGAGGTCAATTATATAATGTCCTCCCGAGAAACCTAATGATAAGAAAATGCCAAGATTTCTGACTTACACCAAGCTCTGAGTATTTGTCATTACTTTAAGATTTTATTTATAATATTCTACCCCTAGAAACTTAATTTCGAATGCTTCCTGATGAACAATGATTCTGAGCTACAACACCATCATCTTGAAGCCAGTGATTTGTCCACTCAATTATTAAAAAGCAAATCATCATAATTACCTAAAGTTAATCTCTACTACGCATTTTACACCAACGCAAAAATAATGCAATTCTCTGGGGTTATTCAACTGCTTTACCCATCAATTCTTAACTCTGCTCTTTCAATGGTTAATTTTAACTAACAAATAACATTCAGCAAGTGAGTTAGAAAAACCCAGTAGTCTTCCTTCTAGTTTTCCTTTACACAACTACCACACTTAAAACACTTCTAACACTAGATGTATCAGGCTTTTCCCCACCAAACAATTCTATGACACCAGCTGGCTGTCTTATAATTTAACTCAATTCAGACACTATTTATCAGGATATAGCAGCAAATTCCACAGGTTAAGGGCTCAATCCCATGAGACTCCTCCTCACTTCAGATGCCAACTGCTAAGTAGTAGGTCCCCAGGTTACCCACAACTTCTGGCTGACTTGGCTACAAATTGGAGGTTCCTATGACCTTCTCCTCAGGTTTGATTAATTTGTTATAGCAGCTCACAGAACTCAGGGAAACATGTTATTGAAATTGTGCCATCTGGGGCACCTGGGTGGCTCAGTCAGTTAAGCTTCTGCCTTTGGCTCAGATCATGATCCCAGAGTCCTGAGATCGAACCCCACATCGGGCTCACGGTTCAGCAGGGAGTCTGCTTCTCCCTCTTCCTCTGACCGCCCCCCCCACACACACACACACTGTGCTCTCTTGTGCTCTCTCATGCTCTCTTTCTCTCAGATAAATAAGTACAATCTGGAAGGAACTAAGGAATGAAGGAAGGAAGGAAGGAAAGGAAAGGAAAAGAAAGAAAGGAACTGTGCCCCATAGGGGTAATGAAGGTGAAAATAGCATAAAGTTTAAAGTTTATTTTTCAGAGAACTGTTTCCCCCTAGTCAGCTGGTGTGACTTTTCAGACCCCACTAACTCACTAGCTGTCTCTGCAGAAGCCAGGACTCAAAGTCAAACAATAAGGTTTTAGCCTATGAATAAGCAAGGCCCTGCATTTCTTACCCAAGATAAGGAACCCAAGACCATCTAGTTTATACTGGCTCTTGGAACCTGCTCCCAGCCCCTTCCCCTCCTAAGATAACCTCCTAATGTCAGGGCTGAATTTGCCTCCTTCTGATGTCTCCACCAGATTGAACCAGATTCAAAAAAAGAGATTTGGTGTCTCCACCTAATGCAACAAGGATGTATGTTACACGCATGCTTACTCAATGCGTATGCTCCATCTTTCCTCATGAATAGTCATAGATTTCCCCATCCTTTTCATCAATATGTATGCAATCTCAACCCCTATCATTATAAAAAACTTGTTCTGTCTCCCTTTAGAGAGGCAAATTTGAGGCTTGTCTTCCTTTCTCCTCCTTTGGCTGCCTCTTGAATAAACTTGCCTTGAGCAAGCCTGATGTCTCAGTTAATGGCTTTGCTGCACATTGGGCAGACAGACTTGGATTCAGTTACATTTCCAGTTTATTAAAGAATATAAGGGATACAGATCAATAGCCAGATGACAAAACACATAGGCAAAGTCTGGGAGGGTCCCAAGCACAGGAGGTTCTGTCCCCATGGAGCTGAAGTATGTCACCATTCCAGCACGTGGCTGTGTTTACCAACCAGAAGCTCTCTGAACCTCCATACTATTGGGATTTTTATGGAGGTTCCTTTAGGTAGGCATGATCAATGATTAACTCAATTTTCAGGTACTCTTCCTTCTCTAAAGTATGGGGGTGGGCAACTGGGTGGTTCAGTCAGTTAGGCATCAGACTCTTGATTTTAGCTCAGGTCATAATCTCAGGGTCATGAGATGAGCCCCACCTGTGGGCTCACTGTAGAGCCTGCTTAAGACTCTCTCTCTCCCTCTCCCTTTGCGCCTCACTGCCTCATGCACACAAGCATACATGCATACTCCCTCTCTCTCACTCTTTCTCTCAAAAAAATATACATTTTTTTTCTTTTTTTTTAAAGAATGAAGGGTGGGGCTGAAAATTTCGAGCTTCTAATCATGGCTTGGTCTTTCTGGTGACCAGCCCCTATCCAGAAGTCCACCAAGAGTCATCTCTTTAGACCAGAAGACACTAATACCCAGAAAATTCCAAGCGATTTAGGAGCCCTATGTCAGAAACCAGGGTCAAAGACCAATAGTAAAACAAACAATGCTTCTAGTGTTCTTTTCTCTTAGGAAATTATAAGGTTCTTAGGAGCTCTGTGCCAGGATCTGGAGATGAGGAATAATATATATATTCTCTATTATTTCACAACAAGAGCGTATACAGATTATATAGGCAGACTTGAATCCTACTAAATATTTAATTACTGATCTATAATTTCTTGCTACAACTTTAGGGCAGGTATTGTACAACTATCGTGTTACAATTAATAAGTATGAGAAATAGTAGGTACCCTTATATCATTTCATTTTCTGAGCCTGAAAGGAAAAAGGAAGAGAAGCAACAGTATTTGAATATCTCCTACATGCCCTAGAGTTGATCCACATCACCCACTTTCACTCTCACAACAGCCCTATAACAGATATGTTATATTATGTTATATGTTATATTATGTGATATGTTAATATTCACCTTTTCCTAACTTAAAAAATGAACATGGATATTGAGTAATTTTTCTGAAGTCATACAACTTCCAAAATGTAGAATTGCAATCAGAGCACAGGTTTGTCTGAGTCCCAGCCAATGTTATTTCTACTGTTATGCTCTAAACTCTTCAACTAAAGAAGAAACAAGATTTCATCTATCTGTGAGTAATTTAGATGTGGCTGTTCCTCACAAGAAATCTCTATTCTCACCCCACAACTCATTTTATAGCAGTATTTGGCCTTTGCCTATTACAAAGTCAGTTCCAATTCCATGCTATTGGAGTGTGTGATTAATAGTTTGCCTCAACTTTGCTAGACTCTGAAGCACAGTTGTTGAGTCAAACACCAGTCTCAATGTTGCCATAGTGATGTTTTAGATGTGGTTAAAATTTTAAATCTTAAAGTCGACTTTAAGTAAAGCAGGCTACCGTCCATAATTTAAGTGGGTCTCAGCCAGTCAGCTAAAAGCCTGAAGAACAAAGACAGAGGTTTCTCAAAGAAGAAATTTGGCCTTAAGACTTCAACATAGAAACCCTGCCCAAGTCTCCAGTTGGCCTGGACTGCAAACTTTGGTCTAAAAACCACAACATCAACATCAACATCAACATCAGCATTACCTGAACTTCCTTCCCATCAGCTTACCACATGGATTTTGGACTTGCCAGTCCCACGACCATTTTTAAAATAAATTTTAAAAAGTAAATCACTATCTCAATCTCTCTGTGTCTCTTTCTTTCTCTTGTGTGTGTATGTGTGTGTGTGTGTGTGTGTGTGTGTGTGTGTGTGTGTGTGTGTGTGTGTGCGTCTTATTGGTTCACTTTCTATGGAGAACCTTGCCTAATAGAGATATTGGTACCAGGGAAGGTCTACATTGCCTTGAAAAAACACTGCTGTTGGGCTCCTGGGTGGCTCAGTGGGTTAAAGCCTCTGCCTTCAGCTCAGGTCATGATCTCAGGGTCCTGGGATCGAGGCCCACATCGGGCTCTCTGCTCAGCAGAGAGCCTACTTCCTCCTCTCTCTGCCTGCCTCTCTGCCTGCCTCTCTGCCTACTTGTGATCTCTCTCTCTCTCTCTCTGTCAAATAAATAAATAAAATCTTAAAAAAAAAAAAGAAAAAAGAAAACACTGCTGTTAGGGATATGAATGTGAATGATGCTTCTGATGAGATCTCAGATGGATATAGACAATGTTATTAGAAATTGGAAGAAAGATGATTCCTGTAATAAAGTGACACAGACTTTGGCTGAATTGTGCTCTACTGTTTTATGGAAAGGAAATTCGTAAGTGATGTACTTTGATATTTAGAGATTTATAAGCAAAGTGTTGAAGGTGTGGCCTGGGCTCTTCTTGCTGTTTACAGTAAAATGGGAGAGAAGGTAGATAATTGAAGAAGGAATTATTAAGCAAAAGAAAGACCACACTTGAAGATTTGAAAAGTTCTCAGCCTATCAATATTGCAAAAAAAGAAAAAAGAGAGAGAGAGAGAGAGAAAGCATGCTCTGGAGAGAACACCGAGCATATGACTAGACAACCCTTTGCTAAAGAGATTGGGTGTGTGATTTGTGGATCCAGTCAACAATCTTAACAGAAATGCTGGCAATACGGACCGAAGAGGGTAGAAACCAGATGAAGTGAAGGAAGCTTATTAGACTCCTGCGATATTCCAGACAGGAAACAGACTAGTGTAGTGATCTGCCTATGAACATGTGTTATTCTTCAAGAAAAGGGGAAATGGCCCCCAAGGGCAGGGCCACATCATCAGTTCCACCAGGTGGGGCCATGACCCCAGTGGGTCTCTAGGACAGACCATCAAGCCAACAAGGAGCATTCCCAAGCTTTAAAACCTAATGGAGTTTGCCCTGCTAGGTTTCAGAGTTGCTTGGGAAACATGACCTTTTTTTCCTCTTAATTTATTCCTTTTGGAATGGGAATATATATACTATTCCTGTCTCACCATTGCATTTTGGAAGCAGATAACTTGTCTGGGATCACAAGTTCACAGATGGAGATAAATTTTGCCCCAGGATGAATCTTACCCAAATCTATTTCAGTTATGAGATTTGGGACCTCAAGTTGTCAAGGTTTAGATGAAATTTTGGACAAAGAGTTAAAGCTGGAATGATTAAGACTTTTGAAGATGCTGGAATACAGTGAATATATTTTGCACACAGGATGTACATGATTTTTGAGGGGGTTGAGGGCAGACTATTATGGGTTGAATTGTGTCCCCACAAAACGTTATAGTGGATATACTAACCTTTAGTACTTTGGAATGTGACCTTATTTGGAGACAGGGTCTTTACAGATGTAATCAAGATAAAATGAGGTCAATAGTGTGGACCCTGATCCAATATAACTAGTGTCTTTATAAAAAGGGGGAACTTTTTTATTTTTCGATCTCAAGCACTTTAACATAATTCCCTAATAGAACTCTGGTTGATAAGAATTATCAGGTTGTTAGCCGTATTTAATTCAAGAGGCTAAAGGAATAGAACAGTAGTCATACTGCTTCTTTTCTCTGTGGAGTTCTTCTAACCCACTTTAGAGCCATCCATGACAGAATCCTGAGAGCATGTATCATACACCTGAAGTTACCTTCACTGAAGTTCAAATTAAAAGGAACAAATATTTGGAAAGCTCATACTATGAGAAAAGTTCTCTTAATGTTATAAAACAACTAGACATGATCTCAGAGAGCTCAAATGGAGGAGGTAGATAGATGATTAGCTGTTTATAATTAAACAGTTGTAGTTTCTCTCAAACTTCCTTACCAATCCCAAGACAGCTCTTATTTCAAAAACCACTCTCAATGCGATTGTATCCCGGAAAGTCTTTCAAGGACTTATTCTAGGTTAAGTTGAGGATCACATAGACAGATCTGAACAAAAATATCACACTGGAAAAAAAAAAAGTTCCTCTCAGAATGATAATAAATTGAAGAGGTTAATAAATATAGATTCTACCATGTGGATATTACTAAGCAATAATTTGTCATGTTAATAAGAAAACCAGAGGCCCAAAATGGTATCATTTGGACCAGACCAAGTCACCAAACTGGGGCTTAATACCAAGCGGAATTGCAATTTCAACCTACCCCAGAAATCTAAGTCTTAACCCATTAATCAGGAATTTTGTGATAAGCATCGATGAGGCAATCTGTCACAGGGCCCATTCATTCCCTTTGGGATGAGGAAGATGAGGAAAATGAGGTAACCCTGCTCTTCCACCTAAAGGAAAATGAGGTAACCCTGCTCTTCCACCTAAAGGTTGTCTGGAAGTTTCCTTCCACCTAAAGGAAGGAAAAAGATCTTGTCTGGAATAATTCTCTTTTTTCTTTTGCTAATAACTTTCTTGCCCCATCCTCCTTCCTGTACAAACTTTCTATTTTGCACATCTCCTCGGAGCTCCCCTCTACTTGCTAGATGGGATGCTACGGACTCACAAATAGATTAATAAAGCCAATGAGATCTTCAAATGTACTCAGTTGCATTTTTGTTAACAGGTGGCTACTACTAAATTCACTAAGTAATGGAAATAAGAAGTATTAGCAACATTATAAAAAAAATAAACCTGTCAAGTTCTGCACAGCTCCCCCAATTATCCCCTAAATGATCAACACTCTCATTTAAATGCTGCAGATTATTTCTAAATGCAACAGAAAAGTGACAAATATGTCTTATGTTTTATTTTTGTTGTTGTTGTTAAAGACTTTATCTATTCACTAAGAGAGAATGCACACAAGCCAGGGGAGGGGCAGAGGGAGAGGGAGAAAAACAAGCAGACTCCCTGCTGAGTGTGGAGCCCAATGCAGGGTCTATCCCAGGATTTGAGCCGAAGTCAGATGCTCAGCCAAGGGAGCCAACAAGGCGTCCTGACAAATGTGTTTAAATCAGCAACTGGAATGTCAGATCTAGCATGGGGACTTTTTTTTTCCATTAAAAATTCTAGAATAGTTGATGACTCTGACCTGGATGGGCTAGACACGTAAAACTTGGTTCCCAGGATAGACCTCATATAGACACTCCGGTACACATTTTTCACAGTTCTAAAGATACATGAATCTGATTTCCGTGTAAGAAAATTGCATGGCTTTTTGGTTGGCATGAGTTGTAAGATACAACACCAAGAGTGTGCTCCATAAGAAAAAAACCTGATAAATTAGACCTCTTCAGAATGAAAAAGTTTTGCTCTGTGAAAGAGGCTGTGAAAAGATTGAAAAGATAAGCCTCAGGCTGGGGAGAGAGATTTGCAAAACACATACCCACCCTGAGACTTATACCCAGAGTTTCTGAAGTCTTCTTAAAATTCAAAATAATAATGAGACAAATGATTCCATAAAAAATGGGCAAGAGATCTGAACAGACACTTCACCAAAGAAAATATTTGAATGGCAAGTAAGGATGTGAACAAAATACTCCACATCCTTTGCCAGTAGGGAAATGCAAATGAAAACCACACTAAGATACTCCCGTACATCTATTAGAATTGCAAAAATCAAACTGACAATATCAAATGCTGGCAAGGGAATGGAAAAATAGGAACTCTTATTCATTGCTGGTGTGAATGCAAAATGGTAAGCTACTTGGGGAGTGCTCGGCAGTTCCTTATAAAGCAAAAACGTGGTAATCCTACTTCTAGGTGCTTACCTGAGTGAATTTTTCACACAAAAACTCATAAACAGAAGTTTATAGAAGCTTTATTCGTAATCTCCCAGACTGGACACCAGTGTCTTCATTTCTTGTCCATTGACCTTCCCACCATACACATACGTGATTTTACTGCTCCCAGAGAAGAAAATTACTCAAATGCCCATAGTAGTACAGATTAAATACTTGTGCACAGAAATATGTTTCAGGCGCCTGGGTGGCTCAGTGGGTCAAAGCCTCTGCCTTCGGCTCAGGTCATGATCTCAGGGTCCTGGGATTGAGCCCCACATCGGGCTCCCCGCTCAGCGGGGAGCCTGCTTCCTCCTCTCTCTGCCTGCCTCTCTGTCTACTTGTAATCACTCTCTGTCAAATAAATTAAAAAAAAAAAAAGAACTGTTAAAAGAAATATGTTTCATTAAAATTTATGCCAACACTTAAAATTAAAACAGTAACTGGAATCATCAGATATTCCCATTAGCTTCCTAGGCATTTTGACGATCTGATTTATATTCTTATGATATATATATATATATATTCTATTATATATATATATATATATATATATATATATATATATATATATATATATATATATATATAT
>LNAC01000198.1:1080928-1191556 GCA_002007465.1 Ailurus styani
TATATATATATATATATATATATATATATATTCTAATGCTTTCTTGGTTTTATAGCTGTTTAGAGGCAGTTCCTCTGCTTGGGAAAGATATTCCCTGATGTGCTCCAAGGTGACTGGCAGGGGAAATGATGTGAAAGCCTTGTATATAACAGAGCCTTGGTAAATATCAGCTTTTCTCTAATCCTTCTTAGGTTCAAAAGCAACATACTTTCCTTTCATCCTCTTCGTTTCTGGGCTTTGCTTCATGCAGTCAGGCTGGCTTTCAAGTCAGGGCAGAATGTTGTGGGGCGCAAAGGGAAGTGAGGTTGGATGGACAAGAATATTAATTAGGCGGACACCTCCTCACATTTACTACATAGTCATTATAAAGGTTTCTTGCAGTATTTTTTCTTGCCCATTTTAATGACAAAAAGAGGGAGAAAAGAATTCTCTAAGAACATTTGAACATGAATGAATGTATTGTTGAAAGAAACACACCTTATTTCTCTCAACTTGAAGCACGCCTCTGTTAGGGTGAGCTGACAAGACAGAAGTAGACTTCTCTTCATAATTTTGAATAACAGCACAACTGAGAGATATCAGAACAGTAGGTGACATTCTGGGTGTTTCTTACAGTATCATCGATCACACCCTGTTCATCTGTTGTCTTTTCCATGTACCTTTTGTCCAGTTTGCTTGTTTGTACATTTTTACATGATTTCAACTTCATCGTCTACTTTGAGCTATCAAGATATAGCTAAAAAATTAGTATATTTTTATAAACTATAAAATTGTAAACTTTCTTACGGCATCCATATGAGAACTGCATAGAAAACTGAAATTACTTTAAAATGTCCTAATAGTTACGTCTGAGTATTAGAAATACTGATTTCATAGGGCGCCTGGGTGGCTCAGTGGGTTAAAGCCTCTGCCTTTGGCTCAGGTCATGATCTCAGGGTCCTGGGATCGAGGCCCGCATCGGGCTCTCTGCTCAGCAGGGAGCCTGCTTCCTCCTCTCTCTCTGTCTGCCTCTCTGCCTACTTGTGATCTGATCTCTCTCTCTGTGTCAAATAAATAAATAAAATCTTTAAAAAAAAAAGAAATACTGATTTCATAGTTATTTTTTCTCCCTTTTCTCTCTTTCTCAATTGTAGATATGAAACATATTACTATAGTTAGAAAAAGAGTTTAAAATATCCAAAATATTCAATAGATTCTTCAGTATAATATCCCATCCCAAAAGTCCAATCACAAATTCTACCTCGGCACAGAAAAAGGACCTTTTTCCTCTACTCCCAACTTCCTACACATCATTTTCTCCTTTAGCAATGGAAGCTCAATTCCTCAATCTTTGAAGATTTTATCTTTGTTACTTTCTTTGTTATTCTTCTTTCCTTCATTGATAGTGTCACAAAATCCCAGTGTTTTAAAATGTAATCATGTTTTTCTATCTCCACAATCCAGCCTCTCAATTATACATTAAGTATCTAAGGTATTTATCTTAATAAGGCCCAGCTAAAATTGAAAGTATATTAGTTAGGCCTATAAATTGAAGATAAATATCTCAGCTCTAATTGTCTTTGACTATAAAGACAAATTTCTTAACTAAGAGCGTTTCTTTTTCCAGTCAATTGTATTATTTTGTAGGAAGTTAGTACTTTGAGTAACTATATTTAAACATTATTAATTTAAATAGGGATGTAAATTTTCTAAATTTCCTTTTCTTGTTGAATCTGATTATGTCGTTCCTCTGCTATTTACTTAAATTGCTTGATTTTTGCTCCATGAAAATAACCTAAAATAATCTACAAATCTGTATTTATCTGTTGCTGTTTTTTTTAAAGCACGAACCAAGTCTGTTGCTGTTCTCTTAGATAATTTTTTGATGCCTGTGAGTTCTTCCATTATGTTCCTTAGCTTTGTCAACTTCTACACTTTCATAAAGTACTCTTTCCACTTAAAAATAACTTTCCAAATCTTTCTCATATAACAACAACAAACCCATGGGGGAAAATAGTCACAGGTCAAACAATTATGTCAAAGTCATCTATCAACGCTTCATGATATTTTGTGGTTTCAAAGTCTTGAGTCAAACAAAATCTAAGAGGAGACTTTGTCAGTAATCTTAACTATTTTCATGCTGTTTCTTTCATTCTTTCCCAAGTCCCTCATATTTTATTTTATTATTTTATTTTATTTTATTTTATTTTAATCTTTCAGCTTCAAACAAAATTCTGCATTGAGGCACAGAGCATTTAGGCTTCTCCCCTGATATTATCTGGCAATCCCTACATGGAATCCCTGAATCAGCAATAATGTTTGCCCCCCTCCCTACCTCCTTGGTGTTCTGATACTCCTGTGCTCATAATCAAGCCCAGAACCTGTTGATTCCGAGGATACATCTCTTCCCTTCACTGTACCTATGCAGGTCATGTCCATAAGATTAAGCATCACTTTGCTCCTCCCCTCAGGTGCTAATTAATAATTTTATGCAAAACAGTAGTTCTTTTTAAGAGTATAAAATTTGCCCCTGAGTCCTAGTACAGGGACTAAAGACCACCAAGCCAAGAAAAAATTTCCAGGATAATGACCACCTGCCTTACAGAAATTCCCAACAACAAACACTCAGCCCTCTAGAGCTCCCCACCAAACTGATGCATCCCCACCTTCTCTCTGCAGGGTCATCTATATAGCGCTGAGGGCCACACGGAGATCCTTATGCCCCAATACTGAGAAGTAACCCATAGGGATATAAGGCACTGATACCATACTTTTAAAAAAACAATTGTGTGAAGTAAAATTGGGTCATTCACAGTGTGAGTTTTCGTGTTGCCTCTTTCAATAACAAGTTGTAGGCTGTGAGATGGCATTTAATCACTCTGAGCCTATCTCCTTTTAACAAAATGAAAAGTTTACCTAGATGATATTAATGGTTTCCATTAGTTCTAATGTTCCTCAATCATTTTAAATAATTTGAAAACTTACCAAACATATATCAGATGAAGATTGTTCCCATTACTTAACAACCACTTAGCAAGGAATCAAGACTGGTATGTTATTAAAAATAAAAAAAGGGATGCAAGGGTGGCTCAGTTGGTTAAGCGTCTGTCTTTGGCTCAGGTCATGATCCCAGGGCCCTGGGATCGAGTCCTGCTTTGGGATCCTCACTCAGCAGGGAGCCTGCTTCTCCTTCTGCCTGCTGATCCCCCTGCTTATACTCTCTCTCTGGCAAATAAATAAATAAATAAAAATTTTTAAAAAAAATTTTAAATAAAGTGAAAAAAGAAAAAGTTTTAGAATCACATAAACCTGAGCTAAATACCTGCTTTATTACTCACTAATTATATGCTTTTTGATAAGCTAATAATTATCCTGAGCCATAGTTGGCTAATTTGTAAATACTGATAATAAAGGACTCCAGAGTTATAAAGATTAAATGAAATCATCTTTTTTGGTTCATCTTTCACAATTCCTGTTGCCAAGAAGTCGCTAATATATTTTAGGCCCATTGCTTGTCTCTTTTCTCCTCCCCATTTATGAAAAGAACCACAACATTTTTTTTATTTCTTTTTTTTTAAAGCCGCCCAGTCTGTGGAATTTTTTATAGCAGCCTGAGCTGATTAATACAAAATTCCATTCTTTAAAAACCATTTTAAAAACCAATTTTGGGAGACTCAAGTCAAAGAAACCCTGTCTTTTAAATAGTACACGTTTGACTCCTTTAAACATGTGCATTTAAGTGGCAAAATTTTTATGTAAATAAATGGTTGAGGAAAAATCTGCCATCATCATAGGAACTTCCAATTGGAAAATTCCACCAAATACAAAAGTTTCATCAAAATTTTTGTCAAAATTCATCAAATACAAAATTTTCTCCAGTGTATTTATTTTCACTTGCAATTAAAAACATTTAAATTCTTGGGCACCTGGGTGGCTCAGTGGGTTAAAGCCTCTGCTTTCGGCTCAGGTCATGATCTCAGGGTCCTGGGATCGAGACCCGCATCGGGCTCTCTGCTCAGCGGGGAGCCTGCTTCCTCCTTTCTCTCTCTGCCTGCCTCTCTGCCTACTTGTGATCTCTCTCTGTGTGTCAAATAAATAAATAAAATCTTTAAAAAAAAAAAAAAAAACATTTAAATTCTTTTGATTTCCTTTCTCTCTAATACATATGACAAAGTAAGATACAAAGCAAGGCATGAGATTACAACACATACATATCATAAGCAAGAGTACAGTTGTCAGACTCTTTTAATTATTTTTACCGAATTTATTCACAAAGCTCTCTCTGTATTATAGCATGTTTGTATCACAGCTGAAGAATAAGTGTTGACTAATTTGTCTCAGCAGGGAAGAACTCTTATCTAATCATAATTTATAGTTTTGTTTACCTTTCTGTTGTGAAAGTTAGTTATTTGTCTGAAAAAGAATTTCTACCCTATTAAGCCATTGGCGAGTGAAAATATAATTTAAATTTTATGATTGCTTTCGGTTCACAAGTTTTATACCTCTCATTAGGGAATCATATCCCTTCAGGTCTTTTGTGAATGTATATCCCTAGAAGAACCAACAGGTCCTTCTTATGTTTTAAATCATGGTCAGTAGAAGCTGTAATAAGCACCAAAGACCCTAAGACACTTGATATGCAACAACTACACATTTATGTGACTAGGACAGCAAGATATAAGCCTTCTCATCTAAATAGCTCTATTGAAAATGAATTAAGAAAATATCTCCTTCCTACTCTGTTACCAAATGGCTTGTGGATGACCTATGGTTGTTAAAAACAGCCCTTGTTCTACTATTCCTCCATGTGTCAAACGAACTCAACATTCCAGACCAGAAACTATAAATAAAGGCCTAGAGAAATATGAGAAAAAGGAAGCAACTATCAGCAAACACCTCAAGTTTTTACCTTCTGATCTCACTCTCCCCTCTTTAGCCTTATGTATGTATTTAAAATAAATGTAATAGAGCAGATTCAGAGCTAATATCTCCTGTTAAACAAGGACTCAGCTATGTGCTTCTCCAACTTCCCTACTCTGAGACGAGTCAGAAGAAAAGGGTTATTTCCCAAAGAGAATGGATCTCTGTCAATACACACAGAAACATGGTTTCTTACATATTCTATAAATGTGTGCTGTTAACGATATCTATTTCATAGAACCCTGGTGAGGATCAAACTACACAATACTATGTACTTAAACTCCTTGCAAACTATAACAGTACTAGCCATTGGTACATATTATAAATGTCTTGAGGTTTTTCAGGGAAGGGAGATGAACGTGAGGTAGTATTATACAAGCACCTTAAAGTTCTGAGTTTGGTAGTGAAATGAACTGGAGGGTTGGTTTTAATTTGTATATAATAAAAATCAAATGAAACAAGTAATATATATAAATACAGATAATATTGCCAATAATGACAATGTAGTATAAAAAGGTACATTGGGGCTTCAGGGTTAATATCTATATCTATATCTGTATCTATCTATATGTATATGTATCTTAAATACATACATACTCAAAAAACAGGCTTTTGTTAAAAGAATAAATCCTTAGCCCTGAGTCATTTACTAAAACCTTATTTTTAAGAACAACATCTACTCATTTCATCATTTTCATTCTTCCCATTTGTATAACATTAGAAGAAAAAAATGATGTGAAATTAGTATTTCCAAACATTTGGTACAAATCTTCCCCAACTGATGATGGGATTACATCCCCCATAAACCCATTATAAATTGAAAATATCCTAAATCACGGGCGCCTGGGTGGCTCAGTGGGTTAATGCCTCTGCTTTCGGCTCAGGTCATGATCTCAGGGTCCTGGGATCGAGGCCCGCATCGGGCTCCCTGCTCGGCGGGGAGCCTGCTTCCCCCCCCCTCTCTCTCTGCCTGCCTCTCTGCCTCCTTGTGATCTCTCTCCCTCTGTGAAATAAATAAATAAAATCTTTAAAAAAAAAAAAAAGAAAATATCCTAAATCACAAATGCATTTATTACACCTAACCTACCAAACATCAGAGCTTAGCCTAGGCTACCTTAAATATGCTCAGAAAACTTCGTTGACCTGCAGTTGGGCATAATCATCTGACCCAAAGCCTATTTTATAATAAAGAGTTGACGGTCTCATGTAATGTACTGAATACTGTACTGAAAGTGAAAAACAGAATGTGTGTATCAGGACAGAATGGTTTTGAGCATGTCGGTGTGTACCCGCGTGATCGTGTGGCTGCCAGGGAGCTGTGGCTCACTTCTACTGCCCAGCATCACGAGAGAGTACTGTGCCCCATATTGCTGACTCAGGGAAAAGATCCGAATTCAAAATTCAAAGTACAGTTTCTACTAAACGTGTATCACTTTCCCACCATCATAAGGTCAAAAAAATCTTCAGTTGAACCATCATAAATCGGGGACCATCTGTAACCAGCATGAGATACAAGGTTTGTAAGAAGATGATAATTCACACCGTTTCGGTGATCCCCTGAAGCTGCTTGCTCACTTCCATTGCCTACAAATCAAAGACAATTGTTCATTAATAAAAGTGAACACTCCAGTAACACAGTGAGATTGTGTCAGTTGAATGTGCCATTGTGAATTGATTATGCATTGCTTTTTATTTTGCTTTTGTTTTAGAGTGGCAATTCTGGCACATTTAATAATCCCCTCAACTCGCTTCTTCAGATTTCATTGTTAGAAGGAAGATCTCTGTTTCAACCTGAGAACACATGCTATTTTCAGTTTGGGACTAAAGCATATTTGGGTGGATGAGGGGTGAACCCGGAGTGATTTACACTAAGAATTGAGGAAATATCTGGGAAAAAAAAACTCAGCCTATGTAAAGAGAAGCAAAATGAATCAGCCCTCCCCTTTGGCTAGAGTATCACGTCTATTTTTTTACAGGGCAACTAGGCTGGCCCTGTCTGAGCCCAGCCCACTTTTCCTCCTGCCCTTCCTCACATTCTAAGATGATTCAGTCAGCTCAGGCTGCCATAATAAAACACCTTTGACTGAATGGCTTAAACAACAGTTATTTGTTTCTCACAATCCTGGAGGCTGGAAACTCCAAAGTCAACATCCAGTAGGGTTCCGTTGCTGTTGAGAGCTCTCCTCTTTGCTTACAGAAAACCACCTTCTTGTTGTGTCCTCACTTGGCAAACAGATCAAGCAAGCTCTTTTCATATATTGCATTAATCCTATCATGACCTTATGACCTCATCTAAACCTAATTACTTTCTAAAGACCCAGCACCACAACACATCACATTGAGGTTTAGGGCTTCAACATATCAGTGGGAGCTGGAGAGATGAGCATGGTTCGGTCCATAGCACCTGGTTCTTCCTTCTCTGCTCCAGCACATTGCCTGAGATTTCATCTCACCTCTGTGATGCTTATGGACTCAATTCCCTTGTTCATGCTGCATAAAGGACTCACTTCCTTACCCACCAAATTCTTAATCACACTTGAAAGCTCTTTCCTAGAATTAGCTGTTCCTGGAAGATTTTCCTCACATTTCCAAGAAGTGACTTTTCTTTATGATTTCATAATGTACCTCATATATACATGTCACTGCATTCCCGATCTTAGTTACAAGTAGTCATACATTTTTGCCACTAGATTTTTACTTCTTTGAAGACAAGGACTGCATTTTATCCATTCTTTCTATACAGCACCTGGGACATAATGGGCTCTGTAAGATGTGTGTTGAATGACTTGATAAATGAATGAACAAATGAAAAAAAAATGGCCCAGAGTCTAAACCAACCTCAGCGTGAAGAGCATATTTCTCAAACTAAAACATGTGCAAAGCCAGGGGAATATAGCATTGTAGCAAGGAATATGCAAAACCACCTGAGAACTGGGGAGACATTTCTTGTCATTGTTGCTTTTGTATTTGTCTTTTAATTTCTGTGCTCTTGAAAAAAAATTTTTTCACATGCATGAAGACCAAAATCCAGTTTTAGTATTGGCTAATTTAGTGTCTTTTCTTTCTTTCCTTCTTTCTTCTCTTCTTTCTTCTCTTCTTCCCTTCTTTCTTCTTTTCCTTTCCTTTCTTTTTCCTTCCTTCCTTCCTTCCTTCCTTCCTTCCTTCCTTCCTTCCTTCCTTCCTTCCTTCCTTCCTTCCCTGAAACTAAAAATGTTGACACACAGAGTATGTTTTTAATGTGGAAAGTGTGTGTGTGTGTGTGTGTCTGTGTGTGTCTGTGTCTGTGTGTCTGTGTTCATGTGTGTGCATGTGTGTTTATCAGAGAACCTGAGAGTATTGGTGACTGGTGCTATTGTCATGTCATAGTGAAGAGGACGATATGCTCCATTTAGAACTCATTATGTTGAGCACATTTGTATGGCCTTTGCAGCTTGCCCAACCTTATTTAGCACAGGAGATAGTGTGTGTGATTCCTTGGCTCATTTTTGCAGTTTTCAAGTTAGCTATTTGAAAGTAATTTTGCCTTTGTTTTTCCTTCTGCTTCACACACACACACACACACACACACACACACCCCATTTCAATTTTCCGCAGTTATACCCTCACAAGTTTGTTTAGAAACACTGAAGTTTTAATTCCTTCTTGTACACTTTGCCTCCCAAACAATTTTGGTTTTTGTAAGTAAACTCTACCCTCAACGTGGGGCTCGAATTTATGACCCCAAGATCAAGAGTCCGCATTCTAAGAACTGAGCCAGGCAGGCACCCCTTGAATACTTCCTCTGTATCATAAAACTAAGAAATGCTTTAGTTGTGGTGTTTTAATATAATTAACATTTTTATTTAATTTCTAACGTATTATAATGGTTAGTTGCTTAAACTAATAATCAAGATTGGAGGTCAATAAGAAACTGAGGCAAAAATGAGCCAGAGACAATATGCCAGAGGATGGAAATTTGGAAACCTGAAATCAGAAAGGATTATGATAGACATGATGATCATCACTGGCCATGACATAGTGACCGACAGAGTTTGATTACTCAGGAGACATTTCTTTCAAGGTAGACTGTATATATGAGAGAATTTACGTTGAAAATAAAATTGGAGACTAAGCCTGAGGGCAATGGCTTCCTCTACAATCCTTCCAAAGTTAAAAGTACTTTGACAAAACATTTTGACCAATACTGGAATATAGCATGATTTTTCCTGGTCTTAGACCCCTGAACTCATGTGTGATTCTGCACAGGGGCCTGAAGTTGAATCAGCAAAATTTTATTTTATTTTATTTTATTTTTTATTTTTTAAAGAATTTAGTTATTTATTTGACAGAGAGATAGAGAGCACAGTTAAGCAGAGCAGCAGGCTGAGGGAGAGAGAGAAGCAGGCTGTCTGCTGAGCAGGGAGCCCGATGTGGGGCTTGATCCCAGGACCCTGGGATCATGACCTGAGCCAAAGGTTGACGCTTAACCAACTGAGCCACCCAGGCACCCCGAATCAGCAAAATTTTAAGTCTTACTCAGTAAAATCTCTGTTTTGTAGCCTGTATCCCAGGTGGCACAATTTGGAAGGAAGTTCATTGTCCTTATTTATGGGAACATATTAGAGGAGAAACCTGATGTGGCTGCCTAGGGTCCCAGGTCGTCCCAGTCCACATCGGGAGCAGAGAAGCAGTGGGAAAGGCCCTGGCAAGCTGGCGGCTTTGGTGGGAATGTGTGGCACTGCCATCAAATAGGAGGTATCACTGGATTGATTTGGAGCCTAAGTAGACAAAGTGGTGATTACTCCTTAGGAAAATTAGGTAGAGATTTCCCAAATTCACAACAAATGTCCCCAGATATTTAGGATCTCGATGTCAGCAGAAGTAGCCTTCAGCAATTATGCCTCAACCCCATTCTGCAGGTGGTGGTAGGCCTTGTTCCTCCCAAGGTCTCCAGGGGTACAGGGATGGAGCTGAAGAGGCAGTACTTGAAATGGGTACAGGTGGCTTTTCCAGTCAACTCTGCCTCTGAACTCATGCTTCTACTGAACTAGTGAAAATTTTATGTTCTCTCATCATACCTCACTTTCCAAGTGATAGGACTCTACCAATTTCTATTACCAAGAAACATTCATTCCAGAAATGTGTGCTTATGGCAGACTGTACTAGAACACAAAAGGCTATGCTTGCAGTTATGCACAAAACTCAAATATGTATGTTATCTGTATGGATGCGTGACCATCTCTGGACATACGAAGGCATCTAGCTTATTGGCCATGCTGCCCTCTCCCCTCAGACCCTCCTCTACCTTCTAGCTCTTCACACACAATGGTCATTCAAGGTGTGTTCCCCAACAAAGCCTATTCTCTCCATAGGAGAAGCACTGGATAAATCATTTTATAGTTGCATAAAGTTCGGGGTTTGTAGAAATACTTTATTTTATTTTAGCATTTTTGAGAGAGAGAGGGGAAGCAGGGGTGAGGGGCAGAGGGAGAGGAAGAGAGAGGTTCAAACAGACTCCTTGCTGAGTGCTAAACCCAACATGGAGCTCAATCCTACAACCCTAAGATCATGACCTGAGCCGAAACCAAGAGTCAGAGGCTCAACTGACAGCGCCACCCAGGCACCCCTTGTGGAGTTATTTTGAAGGTATTTTTTAAAACTACATCTGCAAAGTTTTAGACTGTGCAAATATCTTTTGTAATTTGATAAATGCTGAAAATCTATTTAAACAGAGGCTTAAAGAGAATTCACTCAATCTCTACAAACTCTTTGTAATTGCCATTGGGACACAGAGAACAGGATGACAACTTCCTCACATCAATTTCTGTGAAGGCAATCATCAAGGGGGGTTAAAAACCAAAGTGTAGGAAGAAAACATCATTTTTAACAAGAAACGTTCCAGTGCAGATAAACCACTCTGAGACATAACAAATAAGTGATAATTTATCACCAACCTCATTATCAACAAATACTCACTAAGCCTGTCTGTGGTGTGCAAATGCTTTGTACAAGATTCCTTTGGTTTTGTTTTTGGTTTTTTTGACAGTCTAAAATCCCTGAAGATCCTAAAAGGGAGGAAAGATTTATAAATATCTGAGAAACAGAAAGAGGTTATTATTGATTCAGAAATTTAACATTTAGCACTCTAAGTAGGCCACAACTATTTCTGGCATAAAGATAGTGTGATATGCATTTTTTTAAATGAATAAAAATTTGAAAGGCAGTAAGTTTCCTAAAGTTATTTATGTAACAAGCATTAACCAATACCTACATATTATCTTTCAACTGTTCACAACAATTTATTTTAGGTTTTTTTGGTTTTAGTTTATTTTAATTCATATTATTATCCTGCCATCAAGAAATACCATTTAGATGGGTTAGATCAGTCAAGTTCACATGCAATTTTGTCTATTTTAATAACAAAATCAGAGCAATCATTTTTAGGGGTGGCTGTCATTGTTAGAAATTTATTGATTAATCCCTCTTATACAAATACAAGTATTTATATATTTTTCAGTATTTGTACAGTATTTTATTCACTGTAAAGTAAGTAGACCCTAAGCCTAGTACTATGCTTGGTTAATGATTGAGAATAGTTAAGCATTTAGCTCTCAAAATGGAATAATTTGTTTTGAAGTGGTGGTCATAGAGCAAAGCTGGGAAGTGGTGAAAAGGAAACTGAATTACAGAGTTTGTTAAACATAAATTAGTTGTATCTTTATCAAATATTCCCTCTGTGTTACATTGTGAAGAACCATACTTCACTTGCTACTGACTTGAAAGCGTAGTTTAAATAATATTGAAAAAGAAAGATCGCTAAATAAAATCTTAATTTAAAAAAAGAGAGAGAGATGCCTGGTGGCTCAGTTTGTTGAGTGTCTGCCTTCAGCTCAGGTCATGATCTCAGGGTCTTGGGATCGAGTCCCTCATCGGGCTCCTTGCTCAGCGGGGAGCCTGCTTCTCCATCTCCCTCTGCCTGCTGCCCCCCGCCCCCCCCCCGCTTGTGCTCTCTCTCAGACAAATAAAAAAAAATAAAATCTAAAAAAAAAAAGAAAGATCACTACATTCAGAGTTAGCTCTCAGTTCTAGTTCTTGTGTTTATTCATGTAGCCAGTATTACGTTAATTGGAAAAGGTCCCTTAATTTCTTTGATCCTCAGTTTCTTATCCAGAAAATGAGGGGTTGAATTGCATTATTGTTGTATGGCTCTGCTAAGGAAAGCCCTCTTCAAGGAGACAAAAATTGATGTGTGATCAGGATCTTTAACTTGGAAATGTTGTAAGTAATTTAGACTTGCTGCATCTTACATCTTATTACTTATTTTGCTTCTTTTGTATGGTTTTGTCCATGGACTTCACAGTGATCCTACTCAGATGTGGACTTTTATCCTAGCCCAGGAAGGTAACGATAGCTTCTCTCCCAAACTAGATGTTGGCAACAAGCTAAGCCCTGTTATTCAGTCATAAGAGCTCCCACGTCTCTTCTGTCCTTCAGTTTCAATACAGGTTTGGAACTTCCTGCTTCTCTCTCTCCTAGCTATTGTCTGCTCACATGGCCCAGAGAGAGTATAATCTGTAAGCCTCCTCCTAGTTCTATTTTTTCTCTATTTTTTCTTTTCTTCACTCTTTTTTTTCAGGTGGGGAGGGATGTTCCACAGCCCTAGAGTATCTAATGCAAAGTAAGAATAGAGATGACAAAAGAAACACTTCACTCTTCTTGTTGATATTATACCTATAAATCAGCCCAAACTCTAGTGCTCTAAGACTCTCATGGTCAATAGGGGGTGACAAAGGATATTTCAGCTCTATTCACAGAGAGCATCCCTTTTGCTTCACTTTGGATTTTTATCACATTCTCTCTGACTTTGGATTCTTGCTTTCCTGAATTTAACCCTCAGTTTTGTCTACGATTTTGAATTGGCCTCTTTCCTTTTGTTGTCCCTGAACTCTTTTGAGCCTCTTTCTTTCTAAAATGCTAAGCTCTGCACCAATAGAGATACTCTCACCCAGATTAGGATGGTCCACCATCACACAACACAAATACACACTCATGTGACTTGCAATATGTATTCACCACCTTGAGTCTCTACTCCCCAAGCAAAGATGTAGCTATTTCTGAATGAGAGCACATGGTCAAAGTGTAAAGGCAAGTACATGAAAAGTTTCTCAACATCCCTAGCCATCAGGGATATGAAAATCAAAGCCACAGTGAGACACTACATCACACTCACTAGGATGGCTATAATTAAAAGGTAGAGAGTAACAAGAGTTGGTAAGATTATTGAGAAATTGGAAGCTTCACAGTATGTAGGTGGGGAAGTAAAATGGTGCAGCCAATTTAGAAAACACCCTGGTAGTTCCTCAAAAGATTAAGCAAAGAGTTGTCATATCATTCATTGATTCTACTCCTAGAGAAATGAAAAGATATGCCTACACAAAAACGTGTACACATGTCAATAACAGCATTTTTCATAACAGCGCCAAATGGAAACAGCCAAACGCCCATCAATTGGTGAATGGATAAATAAAATGTGATGCATCCACACTGTGAGATATTAGTTGGCAATAAAGAAAGGAAGTACTGATACATGCTATGACATGGATGAACCTTGGAAACATCTGCTATGTGAAAGAAGCCAGTTCCCACAGACCACATACTGAATGATTCCACTTACATGACATGTCCAGAACAGACAAATCAAGAGGGACGATAGATGAATGGTTGCCTAGGGTTGGAAGGAAGTGGCTTGGAGGGAAATGAAGAGGGACCCCTAGCAAGTATGGGGTTTCTTTTTGGAGAGATACAAATATCCTAAAATTGATGGCGGTGATGGTTGCCAAACTCTGAATACACTAATACCCATTGAGTTGTATACTGTAAACGGTGGCATTGTATGGGATGAGAATTAAAGCTCAACAAAGCTGTTATACATAAAAATAAAAGTAAAAACAAGTGAAAACCTGAAAAACAAGTTCTTAGTCATTCCTTCTCGGTCTTACTTGGATTTGGAGATATCAATAAAATTGAAACCAGCACGCTTAATTCCCAATGCTTATGTGAAATGAACCTCAGATTCTTGGCAAATTCCACAAAGATGAAAGGGAATGAAATGATCCCTTACCTAATTATGGCATTGCAGAAAGGGCAGCAGTCACTGAAGCCTGACAGTGAAAAGTGAAGTGATCCAACATGCTGTTTATTCACAATTGCACAGAACGAAAACAAACAACTACTTATTTCCTCCAGACCCAGGGTTTCAATTTAAGCACGACAAAGAACTATAATGTTGTGGCAGCTATGTCATAAATGCAAGAAGGAAATTTGAAATTTGTGCTTTAGAAAATACTCACAAAGATGCATAAAGTGAAATTATGCCTCCCAAGATTGGCTAATGAGCAATCAGTGAACGAGATCCTCTCCAGGGGAGAAATTATTCACACCCTAATGTTCACGGAGTGTTCCAAAATACCTCAGCATATCTGACAACCTCAATCAAAGCTTTTGAGGCTTAGAAAAATTTACTGCAAAATTTAGGCCAAAATGCAAGCTAAGAGTGACTGATATTTTTAACATCTAAATACAACCACAAGTATGAATCCCTATATAATTTTTTTTTGCTTTATATTCTTATAGTAAACAATAACATAGATACTTTGTGATGGCTGAAATTTTTCTTTCATACATTTTTCATGACTTTAACTTCGATATTTATATCCTATATGAATCAATTTTCCTATGTGCAAAATATATAACAATACATCCCAAGTTCATCTTCAGGAAAGTAATGGAGATTGATCAAGGATGTTTGCAAATCCTTGGGGCACCTGGGTGGCACGGTCAGTTAGGCATCTGACTCCTGATCAGATGCTTAACTGACTGTGCCAGCCAGGTCATGATCTCAGGGTCGTGAGATCAAGCCCCACACTGTGCTCTGAGCTCAGCATAGTCTGCCTGTCCCTCTCCCTCTGCTCCTCCCCCAGCTCACTCTCAATCTCTCTCAAATAAATAAATAAACAAATAAAATCTTAAAACAAATAGAATGGTTGCAAAACATTTAAAAATATTCAAGTATTTGGCAACACTACCTAGGTGATAATAGTCAAATAAGTACCATCTGAGCCAAGGATCCATATATAGGAGTACCTATTATCATGTTTTAACTTGAAATAATATTAAAGTGATAAACTATTCATTAAAATGATAAAATTATTTGCTAAGAACAGCTAAAGTCACACAATGAAAAAAACTGTTAGCCATTTAGGGAATGTTAAGTTATACATAACTATAATCAATAAACCTAAATATTACACAAATACATATTTATATTAATTGGTGTTTTTTCCTTGATAAGAACTGATAAGAGTGCCTGGAACCAGTCTCCTTTCCCGTTTGATATACATGCTTCTTTTCCCATATTCTGCTGATCTCCTTTTTATCTCATGCCCACTGGTGCCTCACCCTCACTGTTTTGGGTGGATTCTTCTTCAGCTGAAACTCATTATTATTTGTAGAAAATCATTAGTCTTCTGAAATTGATTTCTGTGGTTTATTTTTTCCAATAAGCTCTACAAATGTTGGCTGTCACTTATACTTGTTGCCCCAAGAAAACAATAGTATAAGTTATAGTAATTTCCCTTTGGTCAAAGATTCCCTTTCTACACTGATAGCAAACGTTCCCATTGTCCACTACTATGACACTACCTGTGCTAAGTTCTAAATATTCCCTTAGCAGCAACAACTGACTATTTAAAGATACTTTGAGTTCACTTGCAGAAGCTAAATGAGTAAGCAAAAGCCATGGCGATTTCCTGGGTTTAGTGACTCAACCTTTGCACTCAATTTCAAATTGGCCACACTGTTATAAAAGTCATAAATACACTAAAGTTTCTGGGATCTAATGGCATTTCTGTTGAGATCTTCAAACTGAGAAGAAGATTGAATGGAAATTCTTTTTACCATATACAGTCTGATGAGATGCAACAAATTTATTTAGCACCCACCAGGTAGTGTGGGCAAGACATGAAGAAGTCTTCTCAGTGTAAAGTTTTAAGCTGTAGAGGATTATATATTTTCTGTTGCTTGATATCCACATTTCTGTAATTCCCGGGGCACTTCCTTCCCAACATAGACCGTGATATTCGGACACATTTCATGGCATGGTTCTCCCTTATCTCTGGGATTTAAAGTCAATTGTATCGCAATCAATGATCATAACTCACAGTTGGTAAAAAACAACTGCTAATGACATTAATAAACATGAAAATGGCAAAATAAACATCACACCAACTGTGTGTGCACTTGTGCCAAAATTAAGATAAGCATTTATATACCTTATCTCGTTTGTCTTCAGAAGAATTATTTTAAGAAGTTATTATTATCAGTCTTATTTTATAGTTGAGGAAAGTTAAATTTAGTAAGGAAAAGTAGTGGGGCCCTGGATGAAACAGTGAAAAAGTGACATTAGCAGGCTTTGAATCCGTACCTATTTGAGTCCAAAACCTACCTCATACTTAAAGCTTTCTCCTTTGAGTCACTTTAGAGGTATGTAGTACATTTATATGTATGCGTATAATAAATGGCTTGTGACTGACAATTTATCAGGCAAAACCAAGAATAATTAATTATAAGAAAATATCTTTACTTTTAAGCAGTATTGCTTAATAGGGTATTCAAGATAAAAGAATTTCTGATAACTGAAATGTATCTTTTTGAGCAACAAACGTTTCTAAGTTCTCTGTAACCTTAATAAATGCAAAATAATTTTAATAGTGTGTTACAGATAGAGCAACGGTTTTAGACATTGTGGGGAAATGAACAGATAGATTCAAGCTGTATAGAATAACTTCATGCAGGATTATACCAGGCCATGCTAGTTCCTTTCTCCTTTCCATCATTTCCCCTTTTTCTTAAGCTAAAATATTGGAAACACAGCTGTGTCCTCTCCAGAGGTTTGTACCTTGGCTGTCTGCAAGTATATTTTTTGCTTTACTCGTTGAAGTTTTTAACTCCTTTGTGATTTTTTTAAACTACAACATATTCGTCATCAAAAGAAAAAGATGATACCTGAGCAGGTAGAAATCAAGTAGTATTTGACTTCAAGTTCTTTGGTATTTGACATTGAATAGAACTCAAATTTTAAACATTATAAGATACATCTTTGCTGAAAACAGTGAAATCTTATATGTCTTAAATGGATTGGAAAAACTTCTTTTTGACATTTTTTGCCACAGAGCACTCTGTCTTAAAGGTTTAAAACAATGTGGAATCATTGAAGGATAAAATGATCATCTCACACACACACACACACAGTGTCTATTGATATGTATTTACTGACACTTCTTAAAACTGAGTTTAGAGCCATATGCACAGTTTTGTTATAGTCAATTAAGTTTTTGTTTAAAAACAAATCACTTCAACAAAAATATCAATAGACCAAAACCAGTAAGACGTTTTCTTGGTACAGTTCTCCTTAGTCTCTATACATACATGTTCAGGATCAATATTATTTTCACGGATCAGCCTATTGTCGGAGACCCTGAATCATCAGTATGTGTAAAAACTGTTTCTTAAACTGAGGATATTTTGATTTTTTAAGAAACTTCAAGTTTTGCCAAAGTATATACCAGCATCTAAAAACCATGAGTTAGATTATAGTCAAAAATTATTTTAAAATCGATCATTCTTTAAAACAGCAAATTTTAGCTAATATTACTATAATTTTAGCTAATATTATTTATCAAATATCAAATATCAAAATAATTTTAGCTAATATTATTTATAGTGATAAATAATATTACTATAGTGAGCACTATAAAACCAGGTGTAAATTTGATATTTCAAAAATGAATCAATTACTTGTATGTGCAAAGATTCTACTTTCCAATTTTTTGCATGATCCAGAGAGGTGCATGAATGCTGAGCCGAGAATTTGGCACAAAGCAGGTACTCAATTACTATTTGCAGAATAAGTTGTAAGTTTATTTTATCAGAGAGAGGGATTGTGTCCAACTCCTGACCAAAAACCTTTGTGTGATTTTTCAGGCCTACTCATAAGCAGTTACAAAGATTCCGCCTGGCAGGCTTCATGAGGGAAAACCACCCTCTCCAGATGTGGGGCACAGCTGTGCAGGGCAGTGCCCGGATGGAGCTGCAGTCAGGCGTTCGGTCGCCCCTAGCCCACCAAGCTCTTATGCAGAGCTGCATTCCTAGCCCAGGTGCCTCTGTTTGGATATCTCCTTGCTGGGAAACTTGAAGACATTTTTCCTCACTCTGACTCACAACCTGGTACTTTTCCCAACCTCACCCTCTTCTCTCCCTCCCCATCTTGCCAGGTCCATAAACTAAAGGAGCCTTTTGTTTGGGAATCCCTTAGCAATGAGGTGACTCCCCTCTCTGTACTGATCCACCCGACTTTCAACCGTATACCATTCCAGGGGGAGGTCAGTTCTTCCTCCAGTTTTAGCCCCTAGCTCACACTATTGCAGCAAGTGATTAAAAGCTTCCCTGTTACTTCCATTTGGCTTATTGCTTTACTTGGATACCTGAAGTTGGCTATTTTGACAGTTTGACAGCTCAACTCTTTCTCCAGCTGAGGTCCTGACAGTGACTTGTATGGGACAGTTAATGTGTGCATCTAGTACTTGATGGGTCTAGTTGTCTTGGCCTTGAAAATACCTCCCCCCATCACACCACACCCACTCCATATGTCTCAACTGCTTGACTCATAGACCCACATTGACTTTCAGAAGAAGCCACTTAGGATTCAGTGATGAACCTAGAAGATACTGAAGTGTGTAGGACTTGATTTGGTTTTCCACTATCTCCCCTCCAGATGTGCTACAGCTGGACGTACTAGAAAAAAGGTCTGCAAACCAAGGCCTGAGGGCCAAGTTTGGCCCAAGGTCTGCTTTTTCATGGTCTACAAGTGAGTAAGAATTTTTGCATTTTTAAAGGGTTTGAAAAAAATAGACAAGAATACCTGGCAAAGATCATATACGGCCCACAAAGCCTAAAGTACTCACTATCTGGCTTTTTATGGGAAACCTTTGCGGACCTCTGAACTAGAAAATGAGCCCCGTGAAGTTTATTGTCTGTTTTGTTTACTGTCATTTCTCAGTGCCTAGAAAAGTGCTATGGATAAAACGAATTTTACTATTTCAAGCTCATATATCATCTCATTAGATCTTCTGGACCAAGTTTGACATCAAGTCACAAAAATATCATATAACAGGTTTTACCTTCCTACCTTAACGGATATGACTATAAAACAACAAAATTGTCAAATATGGTGAAATGTTCTGTTGGTAGACTAAGAATATCTGGATGAAAAATAAAGAAATATAGAATCCATCAATTATTACATATTTATTCTGTAAAATTCGTTTTCTTGGTTTCAATTCAGCAAAATCTTTGTTTTGTTATAATAATCAATTTTTCCATAATTTGCTTTCTACAAATTCTAATAATTCAAAGAACTAAAAAATAGAAAATATAATTATTTTGAGTGTACAAAATGTGAATATTATGCATCAGATTATATGCATTAAAGTAACAATTGAGATTCAAAAAATAAAATAATTTTGTTTTGAATTTATTTTTCTAAAATATTTAAAGTCATCCAAATAGAACAAAAGACACAGTGCAAAATAAAATTATTAAATATCAAATTTTTAAGTTAAAATTATTTAAATAAAATTGAAATTGTAACTATGTTATTGAAGTAGTTACTACCAATTCTTGTGTCTATCCAGTTGCAAGGATAGAGAAAAGGTTTACATCCTGCTCATTCAAAAATAATATGAACTGTTTAATATTAGACAATTTCCCTCAGCCACCAAATGCTACTGTCTCAAGTACTTGCTAATTCACAGGTTTGTGAATACCTCTGGAAACAGGAATTGATACAGGAAAAAAAACAAAATGGAAGTTCAGCATTAAGGGAAAGTGATCCTTGTTGTGTGAGAAAGTTTTGCTCTCCTGTTGACAGGAAGGATTTTACAAGAGCTTCCAACACAATCTTCCCAATGCTTTGAAGCTATGTTGCACTCAGGAATGGGCAACAGAACAATCCCCAAATCCTGGAGTTGAACATGGCTGTCCTTTCTTTGTAGAACCTAGAGCAAGAGATTTTGAACAGGATTTCCTTGTGGTCTAAAAGCTGTCATGGAAGCAGATACATGCACCGAGGAGCCCCAGGCTAGTCTCCGTGCACCTGTGTGCGTGCTTGTTTTTCTTGGTAATACGCAGGACACTCTATCATGACAGGCACAGAGTAGGAGCACCTTTGCCAGGGTCAAAGGGTAGTATTTCTCCCAATAAGCTAATGAAATCAGTGCTATCCCTCTCCTCGTCTGAAGATAAGAAAGGGACACATAGTGGTTTAATTTACCAAAAGATGGTCAGTTAGTATGTGGTAGGTCAGATCAAAACCAGTCAAGCTGAATGCAGAATCAAAGACCTAAAAACTGCACAGAATAAGACCATGACACTTTTAGGATTACTAATGCCTAAGTTATTTGTTGATTCCCTAGAGACCTCAGAGCTCTTCAGTCTTCAACTCTATCCTTGGCTGTTAGCTGATTGAGGTCCTGTTCCTTTTTCTAACCTCCTGCAAGACCTTTGCTCTGAATTGCTTCTAAATTTCTTATTTTATTCATTGCTTTCTTTTTTCCCTCCCTTCTCTTCTCTTCCCATTTCTTCCCTGTGATTATATTCATCTGTCTTTAGTCAGCCCCACCAATTATCCTATTTCAGATTATGCAATGCCAAATAAAAAATATCTTTGATCTATTTGTCATTGTTCTTCATGGAGACACAGATTTTACATCAACAACTTGAATCATATAACTGCTAAATTATGAAAATCATAATATTACTTAGACAAGTTATTTTTTAGTTGTATTTTTCTGTCTTGCCACATTTAATCATTCATGGAAAACAAGAAGACTTAAATGTGTAGCATGTGATTAAACTTTGTAGTCACTTCGGATTCTGGTGGAATTTTCCACATTGACAAAGATATTCTTCCAATTATTCAGGATTTCATTTTTGCTTATAATAAAGAAAGTACATACTGATTCTTATTTGTCTTTGAAAACTGAGAGGTGAATAGAAGTGTTGCAGGGTTTTTTTTTCCTGTAAGTACGAGAGTATTTCTTTTAATTTTACTTTTATAAGACAACTTTCCCCTATTTTAATTACTGAGTATGAGTGTTATATTTCCCATGAAAGAGGGCAGTACTGTGAAGGATACTCATAATATAATAAAACAAATTCCACAACCCAGTGCAGATCATTTAATTACCTGATAGTTTTAAGGGAAATTTCTTAAATTTCTGTTTGCAATTATTTCAGAATGAGGGATAAGTAAAATAAACCAATGTCAGCCTTTGTAGGGAAAACTCTTTAAATAGTATTGTTATGATAATATTACCATGACGAGAAAAAAAGCAACGTCCATACTATGTGGACCTTGACTTAAAACACACACAGATAAGAAATAAATTTGTGTTAGATCTAGCCACAGAATAATTTTAATCCTTGAATGTTAAACTTTTTCCCTTGTAAAATAAAGCAACTGGACTAATATTAATTACTTCCATTGATCCCCATGTCTTAGGAGAAAAGGAGCTTATAAGAAATATGTTCATACCTTCCATGTAACATTCTAGGAGGGAAGTGGTCAACAGGGTGCTTATTACACTCTTACATGTTGAAACAAGATGGAAGAAACACTAAAAGAGAATTGATACCCTAGTGTGGTTTAGAACAGATCCTGTGTATAACTTCCTTATTCACTTAGTGCTTTGAGATGGGAGTTCAATCCTATGACTTTACCTGTGGGCAAAGTACCAAACCGGGGCCAATTAAAGCCAATTTTGGCCCCAGAGTGGGCTATTAAGATCACCTCCTTCATCATCTATATGCATCCCAAGGGAGTTTCTTAGACTTTTCTACTTGGGGACCATGGATGGGAGAATGCTATGGTAAGGAAAGTGGACAGGCATTGCTCATTACTTCCCTTTATTTAAAAAAAAAAAATCTGTTGTACCCATAAAACATAAAATAGGTGTACATAAGCATACACACAGATTCTCAAGGCGATTAATTCTAAAAACCATGTAGAAAGGCTAAGAAGTAATTCTGATGAGATGGTTTCTTCCCCTCAAATTTCTTTAGCTAATATCATTATTGAACAACTATCTTATCATTAGTTCACAAAAATACATAAATAACTCTTTGGTTTTCAGAAATTCAGAATTCTGTTCTCATCTTGCATCTGAATAGTACATCAAATCTCAAACAGTTCTATGACTTTTCTTTTAAGTCTTTAGCATCAAAGATTTATTTCCTCTTCAGTAAGTGGCAACAAAGTGATGATAAGAATGCCAAAGCCAAGTTGGATTCTATTTCCTTGATTAGACAGCATAAGGGCAGAAAGAATTGTGCTTTCATTGGCTGATGATAACTATAAATGATAGAAAAATAGTTATTAAATATACAGTCTATACTATGCTGAATGCTTTACATGGCCTCTCTTTTAAATCCCCACCAAACGTTATGGTGGTTAAAGCAGGAACTCGGGAGCTAAACGAACCAGGTATTAATTCTGTTTTCACCCTATCATAAAGTGTGAGGCAATGAACAGGCTGCTTAACTTTCTGTAACTCAGTTTTCCCATCTGCTGATGGACTACTAGTATCTATCTGTGGTATAAGGTTATTATGAGGATCCTGAATTGGTATTTGTAAATTGAAACCTGGCCTGCAGGAACTCACAGAGCATAAAACCCTACAAGGCTGGAAATGCTTTCCCTATTTCAGAGAAACTGAGCCTCAGAGAGGCTTACCAATTTTCTTAGATTACATGGTTTTTAAGGTCTTGGATTTGGTAACAGCACTGGAAAGGAAGAGATTTCTGTGACAGATGTTGCCAAGTCAGACTTATTAGTTATACTAGATATTATTAGAATTTATAGAACTTAGCAACTATTTCAACTCAGGGAGTAAAACTCTTCTGAATATGTCTGCACTCAACAAGAAAGCTAAAAACAAAAGCTCCATCTGCTATTTTTCGTTGAACTAAAATGACAAGTTGCCGGCCACTTTCACGACAGTTTTTAGAACCAAACACCCGAAAAGTTTGGATTTATTTAGGTCACTGTACCCCCAACTTGAACAATAATCTGTTTTTCATTCAGTTCTTTTTCCAGAACGCAACATAATTAAGGATCATAACTACAAACTTGAAGTTGTTCATAAAGATCAATGTGTTCTGTTCATGTCATTTGCAGGGAAAATTTTGTGTGAATTCCCCTTCCACCCCTGAAATCACAATTGAAGCAAACATTCTTAAAAGTGAATGCTTCTGTGAAGTTAAAAAGCAATTCAGAAAGGGCTTCCCAGCAGCATGTTCTGCAATTTGGGGAGGAATGAATATATTTTTTACAAAATCACTTAGTGAGTTCTTTTGTAAGGCTCCACATTTCCTTCTGTTGAAGCTTGGTGTATATAGAAAAAAAGGTGGTGTGTTGAAGAGTTTGCCTGCTTTTGTTTACTCCTTCTCATTTACATGGTGTAGTAAGAGAACCAGCCAAAGGAATTTCAATTAATTCAAAGGCAGCTAATCATAAAGCTGTTTTTATGTTAGAAGAAACTAGGCATTACGGCAGCACCTAAATGCCTTGAGCACCAAGAATATTTGAGGGTTCTGGAGAAAGCCAAAGCATCACAAGGGCTTCATTCTGACCTTTGCCTTCAACCCACAATCCCCACTGATCTTAATGGCTCCCAGACCCAGGCATCCAAGATTTGGTTCCTTGTGGGGGAGGCCTAGCTGAGTAGCTTGTTAATGGGTCTCTGTGTAGTATCCATGAGAAGGAGGGGAAAAGGGGATGATGACTTGCAACATGACCAACTGAAACCCCAATTTTATACAAGTTCTGTATATTTTACAAAGCATTTCTTCAACATTTGCAGGTGGCTGAATTTATCAAACAGCTTTGCCTTCTATTGCTGAGTCATCCTACAAATGGGAACAGCACCCAGTAGACTATGGGGTGACTTAAATAAAGTTCAACCTCCATAATTTCCTGGAGTCTCAATAAATTAAACCACCAGAAGCTTTTTTGGCCTCAAATGCTCACTTTTTTTTTAAGATTTTATTTATTTATTTGACACAGAGAGAGAGAGATTACAAGTAGGCAGAGAGGCAGGCAGAGAGACAGGGAGAGGAAGAAGCAGGCTCCCTGCTGAGCAGAGAGCCCGATGCGGGCCTCGATCCCAGGACGCTGAGATCATGACCTGAGCCGAAAGCAGAGGCTTTAACCCACTGAGCCACCCAGGCGCCCTCAAATGCTCACTTTGTTCAATGGGTCTAAACAAGCCGGAAGTGAAGAACTGAGGGCTGGAAAGCAGGGCACAGCGTCAGTATTAGAGGAGATGTGGAGACATCACTAATTGAACCCTTGATTCAAAGAGTAAATGTTCCTAAGGATCAATCTATGGTAGCCATTTCCATGGGGGATTTCCAATACATAGCAGGTGAGCATAAAAATGATGAAACGGTAAAGTGCTGGAAACAGTAGCAATGGTAAATTGGTATGCCATGTTCATTACTTTTTTTGGATTATAAAGAAATTTATACTGTTTATAAAATAAATCTGGAAGTTAGAGAAAGCCATTAAGAGAAAAATGAAAATCCAATTCCTTAGAGATTATTTATTGTCCTATTACAAATACAATATATACTTTAATGTAAAAATAACTTTGAAGCTAAAGAAAATAATGAAAAAAGTTATTCATGAACCTTCTATCAAAGAGTAATGAGTCACTCCTGACTGTTCGATCAGATGACGTGATTAATTTTGCTACATTAAGGACATTGAAAACTTAATAGTTAATTTTCATAAAATCAGCTTAAAATATTGGATTTAATTAAGACCAGCCTAATGTATACCGTGGTAAGAGGATCATGCAATCATTTCACATTTTAAATACATGCATCTAATGCTAACTTTTGAGAGGACCATTCTCTTCATGGAGTCAAATCTAAGAAGCACAGTTCAGTATCATAAATAAGTAAAAAAAAATTTTTTTAAGATTTTATTTATTTATTCATAAGAGACAGAGAAAGAGAGAGAGAGAGGCAGAGGGAGAAGCAGGCTCCCCACTGAGCAGGGAGCTCAATGTGGGGCTCGATCCCAGGACCCCGGGATCATGACCTGAGCTGAAGGCAGACACTTAACCATCTGAGCCAGCCAGGCACTCTAAGTAAAAAAAAAAAATTTATGCTCTAGAGCCCTCAACACCCAATATCCAACCCTACCCTAACAACTTTACAGAGACCTAGTCGGAAACTTCTTGCAATTGGAAGAGCAAAATTCTCTTTTCATTCTTTGAACTAAGATATGCAAGAAACTCTGGCCAATTGTACTCCCAACCTCAATCCAATGCCATCTGCATTTTTAGCCCATCTGTCTTCCTAAACAATGAGAAATCACAAAGATAGACTTTCCTTTCCTCAGAATGTGGGGAAGGAAAAAAATTCAATTGCAAATATCTGTGTGTGTGCATGCGTGTGCGTGTGCGTGTGTGTGTGTGTGTGTGTGTGTGTGTGAGTGAGCGTGTGTGAGATGGGGAAAAGAAAAACTGTGAACACTTTCCTGGTAGTTTATTTTCCACCTGTCATATGACCAAAATTTGGAGTTAGATATAGGATTCTATTTACAATGTCCCATTTGAACTATAAAGTTGGGACATATTTTTTTATTATGACCTAGGTATTATGAAATATTCATTGAGGCACATTAAAGCATTGCAAAAGAGTTGAATATAGCGATGTGTGTGTGTTGTGTGTGTATGTGTGTGTGTTTTGAGTAAATGTGTCACTACACATGTGAGTAAATAGTTATCAGTACAAGGTTAAAGAAAGGAGCTTTGGAACTTAACTAAATAAACAAATTGATCAATGCTCATCAAGAGCAGAGATATCCAGGATATTTCTTTGTATTTATCAGAAACCTGTCTATAAGTAGAAAATCTTTTTATAAGAAAACACTAGATCGAGTTACAAACACTTCTGCAAACAAAAATTATTAAAATCAAAAAATGAAATAAAAATGAAATAATAGGATGAGAAAGGGATAAAAAGAACTTTTTAAAATAAAAAATACACATATATAAAGACAAGAACAAAAAAGTTAACGGAATTTTGTGTCTTCCTACTCTTACCTTATATGGAATACAGACCATAAATGGTAAGAATTGAATGTGTCAAGTAGCTGGATTAAATATATGTCTAAATAGGTATTATAGCTTAAATATAACTTATATCAACTCTCCTTGTGGTTATTAGAGTGATTCTCTTCTAAATAACAATATTTTGGGTGGAAAACTAGGCAAAATTCCAGATACATGAGAAGAAAAACATTTTGTACCTATGCCACAGGACTATCAAAATTATAAAGTTAACGGAGTTATTTAAATAATTAATTAGTTAATTAACTTATTTTAATGGAGTTATTTTAGACCAAAATGGACCCTGTTCTGAAACACACGAAGTTATCTTATGTGATCACCTGCAGTTCTTAAATTTGATGCACCTGAGTAACCGGCTGGTCTCACTAACATGTGGCTTCTTCCCCAGGAGGTGGTACATGGTAGGCTGCCAGTCTGCCTTTTTAAGGTGCTCCTTCCCATTGCCGTCACCATCTGTTAATGCTGCCGGTCACATCTTGGACCGTACCTTGCTTAGCAAATGTGTATCCCAGCCTTATCCTTTAGTACTTTCTGTGACGACGGGAGTATTTATATCTGTGAATGGCTATTGAGCACTGAAAATGTGGCCACTATGACTAGGGAACTGAATTTTTATTTTATAAAATGTACTTCAATTTATATAACTGCACAGGACTGGTAGCAACCTACTGAACAGTATAGGACTCTACACAATATAATGCATCAGGAAATTGTCACGTATTTATGGTCCGTGTAATGTACCCCACCTGAGTTATACTGACTGTGTTCTGACTGTGAGACAATGCACTTCACTGAATTCTTTGGGTGAAATTTACTATCCTGATAGCTACTCACTGGGAAAGTTTATTCTAAAGTGTTCAAATTTCACCTGCTGAAGACTGGAAAATAGAAAACGAGTCATCAAGAAATGTTGCAGATTACCGAGGATCTTTTAAGGTAAAATAAATTGTTCCCGTTTTTTCTTTCCCTTTCAACTGAGTGAAAAAACCGCAGAAGGCATATACACAAAAGAAACAAAGTCATATGCAATCAGAACCCTAGTTTGCCAAAATGATTCCAATTTCAGATAGGCTTTTCTGCTATGATTGTTTCCACCAGGATAAAGGTGACATCAAAGTCATTTCTGGGCCATGTGAGAAGGGAGTTACAAGTCGTGAGCTTTACGCCCAGACACTTGTCATAAACTAAATTCTGGCTTTATCCTAATATCATTCACTCTCATCTTGGCCTTGGGCAAGGTGCTTCTCATCATAATATTCAGTTCACATGCATAAACATGGCAACATAATGGCAAATGGTGGTATGAATATTCATTGCTCAAATAAGTATAATTATAATGATATCAGTCAGAGGGATGAAAATAAGAATATGCTACCTTTACAAATTATTTTAAAGTTTACAAAGTACTTACACATGCTATTCTTACTGATTTTGAGTTAAGATAGTACATAAAGTGCCTGAGAAAAATGGCTATTTCTGTTTTTGTGGGATTTTTGTTGTTGTTGCTGTTATTGTTAAAATGCTACTAAAGAATATACCACTGTAATCTCAAACTCCTTTGGAGAAGTGTTTTGAGGCTTCACAGCTGCCATCCTTCCCCTCCGCCCCTCCCGACTCCTACTCCTTCTCTCCCTACTCTGGCTCCTCACCATTATCATCACCTTCATTTACGTGACAATGTCCCTAAACGCTAGAGTAGACGTATCATAGTTTTCATGTCTTTCTGAAAGGCAGCAGTGTTTTATGCAAGATTAAAGATACCTTTTAATTTATAGGAATTGTTTTTCTGGGGTACCTGGGTAGCTCAGTCAGTTAAACATCTGCCTTCAGCTCAGGTCATGGTTGGGCTCAGGTCAGGATTCCAGGATGCTGGGATCAAGCCCACACCCCCCACCCCCGCATCTGGCTTTCTGCTCAGCAGGAAGCCTGCTTCTCCCTCTCCCTACCACTATTCCCACTTGTTCTCTCTCTCTTCTCTCTTTCTCTGTCAAATTAATAAACAAAATCTTTTTTAAAATTAAAAAAAAATTGTTTTCCTCTCCTAAAAACTACCATTCACAAAAGCTTTTTATTGATTAAGTTAAAAAATTAACTTCTAAAATCCCAAAAATTGCAAGAAGAATCAATGGGTACTTTGGGTTGCTAAAAAGCATTCCAAAACCAAAGGGCAATATTTAAATCAAACAAAAACAGCTAAAACATATTGCATAAAACAATGTCCATGTCCCTAGACAACTTCTAACTTAAAAGTTCTGCCTTTGAAAATCATAACGAGAATTCTGACCTCTGAAAATATACTCAGCAAAGGTATATGATCTTGCTACAATTCTTAAATTAGAAACTGTGTTTAGCACAATCAGTTTGATTTGGAGTTCAAGGATATGAACAAAAAGGGGATCTTAATGCTTTATGCTTATACTGAACAAAGCAAAGTCAAATACGTGTACATTATTTGAGTTCAAAATAGACTAAAATTGAGTCAAGATCATTTCAAGCTGATCTTTTACAAATTTTTATTAACGTTTTTTAAACTTCTTTTAAAAAGTTCAATCGCTTCTTAGCATAAAGAAGGAAAGGCTATAAATTCAATTACAAATCAAGAAACATGCCATTTGATTCTGAAAATGGAAGAACCATGAAAGTATTTAATATTAGTGCTTTCTTACTGCCTCCTGAGAATTTCTTCCCTTAACACATGTTAACTGTTGTACATGATCTCTTCTGATTTGGACCCAGAATTTTTACCAGTGTCAGTTTTAAATGAGCAGATAATCTGTTCCAGTTCCATTCCAGAATGTCAATACGTGACCTTAGTCAAGTTGTTTTGTACTAAGCATGCACAGTTCTGCATACTGACCAAATCTTATAGGACAGAGTGGAGATAGCAATATTTGTGTTTATTTGTTAGGCTCAGAAACATATAAAAATTATAAATGGATGCATTTGTCCTGTTCTTTGCTTTCGAGACTTCAAATGCATACTCCACTTAGTATTAAAGATGCATTACTTTTTCAATTTATTAATATGAGTTAAATGTTTACTTTGCAGAGCATTCAATTCTTGAAATTTTTAGATGGGTCCAGATATCTTCTGTTTCAAGGCTGTTACACAATTACAATGCCATTAGATTACTGTGTACCCAGTGAAGCTGTATTATGGACATATATTTATGAACATAGAAAAACCTTAATGAAATATTTATAAGTGTAAATTCTTCCAAACATCCATTTATTGCATGCTAATTGGTTTATATTTTTATAAAGAGAAATATAGAAATATACATTCAAACATGAAATTAAATGTCTGTAAAGATATACATCAAAACTGTAACAGTAGTGATTAGTTTGTGTAATTATAATTGGCTTTATTTCTCCAAATACTTTTTGAAGTTTGGGATACTAAGCTTAAACTACCTTCTGACTAGAAAATGTATTATTTTATATGCACAAGTATGTATGTGCAAGGTCTCTTTTTTCAAAGAAATTTTTCTCTGAAATCCGCCCCCTTATAGAGATTTTGCAGTGAGCAAATATTTAGCCATAAATGCCATTAATGACCTCATTTTTATTCTATTACAAGCTTTTCTACTAAAGGATGAACTCCATTCCTTAATTCTTGCTAATGCAAAAAATGGACTTCAAGGTTACTACTGACATCAAAGTTGAGAGAACAAGGACCTTATTCTGCAATTAAGGTTTTCTAGCACAATAAAATTGCCATGGACAAAGCTATTGCCTTTTAAATGCTTAAAGATGATTTAATGTCAGCCATAACCCATGCAAAAGCGCTGCTCAGAGAAGAGCTTGATCCCGTGATGGCTGAGATGAAAGAGTTTTACTGTCTGTTTACTTCTTCAAAGAAAACAAAATACCATTGAGAGAATGTATTAGGCAATTTAACAATTGACAGTTGGAAAATTAGGCAATTTAACAGTATGAGTCACCACTCCTTCTGGAGAACAATTTATCCTGATGTATTTCATGAAGTACTGAGAGTTAGTCTAGGTAGCAAAGTTGGTGATAATCATGATTATCTGTAGCACTCAGTTCAATTCAATTCAGCAAACACTCATGAATAACTACTTTGTTCTTTGAGGCTTTGGGCCTCATCGTGTCCAGGGCCAGCTCTGGAGAAAGAATTCCCATGTACTCTCTGGAGCCAGCGCTTCCTAACTCTGAGACACTGGGATAAGTTACGCACACAACCTCTCTCTGCTCAGTTCCCTCGGGGGATTGTAATCCTACTTCATAGGGTTAAATAAACTAGAAGCATGAGGGCACAATTGTATTTCATCAAGCAAAATCAGAAAATGTCACCTTCTTAAACGCAAATAGTATGTCTCTTAGCATAACCCATCTGGAAAGGTAATTAATAGATGAGCTTATAAAGTATCTCAAGTTAGTCTCAAATAAAAAAAAAGTTCCCCTATTTAATCAAGGAAGCCAGGGTATTTATTATACTGTAATATGCCTGAGATATATTTGTATATATCTTTAATAAAGAGAATTCTAGAACAAAATTACATCATGTAATCTGTAATAAGCATATGGATCAGCACTGAACTGAAAGTGTTAAATCTTTCTTCACTGGCTTTTAAAAACTTTTTGAGTAAATTCTATAATTCTCTGCCAGTTTTAGATTTTCAATTCCAATCTACTCTAATCCAATTCAAAATGTCAAGCTCATATCCAATTTAGTGCTCAGATCCTCTCCTCCCCTTAGTACTTGTGAAGTATCGGGAAAGTAAAGAGGGAATGGTCAGCCCTTCCTTAACTTCCTTCCTTCCGTCTTCTGGGTCCATGTGCTCCACAAGTGTGAAGACCAGGATTCATGGTTAGAGCAAAGGAAGCAAAGACTTTACTTAACCAGGCTGTTACAGTTCTCTTCTGCCTTCTGTGGCTTCTCTGACTAACCTCAGCTCACTGTGCCTTTGAGAGGAACAGTGCCAGAGGCCCCCTCACAGGACACACACCTGGGGGGTGGGGATAGTCAGGTGATACGACTTCCAAATTTCTGCAGCACCAAGTTGACCTCCATCCTCACTTAGTACATTGTGGATGTTCCAGTGTTGAACAAAAACTGCTTCTCTCTCTACCTCATTATCTCCCTCTAGTTCTACTCTAAACCTGGCTGGTCTACCCAGAGGTCAAAACATCAAGCTTGCTGCATAAAACAAAGTCCATCCCTGAAATGAGTTGCCAGCCCCACCTTCTTTCATGTACCTCCAATCTCTTCTCTTGAATCTTTTAGAGCTATTCTCCCATGTTGGCTTGATAGGAAGAGAGGTAAGAAAGTTAAAACACCCTTCCTTGGGTGGAAAATCTGAATTCCTCAAATGCATTTAATTTTTTAAGGATTGGAAAGAGAGATAAGGATTCAGAAGTGCTTGAGAGTAGCCAAGCTGATATGGATATTTTTTAATGAGCCCTGGACAAAGCTCTGAACATCCCTGCTTTCAGTTCTATCTTGAATAGGTCTATGGCCGGTAGAGTAACAACCTCCCAAAGATGTCCATGTCCTAATCTTTGGGGCTTACGAATGTGTTGTATTGCATGGCAGAAGGGAAGTAAGGCAGCAGATAAAAAAAGGTCACTAATCAGCTAGACTTAAGATAGGAATATTATCCTGATGGATCATCCAGGTGGGCCCAGTGTAATCACGAGGTTCATTAACTCTGGACAAGGGAGGCAGAAGGGTCAGTGTCAGAATGATGTGATATGATAAAGAATTGTCTAGCCATTGTTCGCTTTGAAGGTGGAAAGGGACCACAAGTCAAGGAAGGCAGGCAGACTTCAGAAGAGGCAAGGAAACAGATCCTCCCTTAGAGTCTCCAGAAGGAATGCAGCCCTACAGATACCTTGATTTTAACCCTTGAGACCCATTTCAAACTTGTAACCTCTAGAACTGTAAAATAATAAATTCATATTGTTTTAAGATACTAAGCTTGTAATAATTTGTTTCATCAGCAATAGGAAACTAATACAGAGTCTTAGTAATCAATTTTATTACCCCCCCAAAAAGACACTTTTCTCCTATTTCATGACTAGGAAAGACCCACATCATGATTTGCTAATGCAAATGTTTTGCTTTATTTTGAAAACACAGCCTGATTGTGTAACATGGTAACCTGAGCTATCCATTCAGATTCAGCATACTTTATTCTAAGACCATGTTCATAAAGCATTTTTTCCATTTAATTTTTTTTCCTTAAAAACATTCATATGTCTGAAAGTATTTAAGTCATGATCAGAGAACTATTCCTTTCTTTTGCACTGAAATTGCACAAATAGCTTGACACTAAGAAAGATTTTGCATGCCAGGCCAAGAAGTTTGCAATGAATTCAGTAGCCAACCAGCAGTCATTGAATATTTTTGAGCAGAAATTCTGAGGTTAAAATTATGAAATATTGCTCTGGCAATAATGAGTAGAATGGATGGAAGGAAGATAGACAAAAGAGAAATACTTAGATATATACTGCCATCGTATATAGGCAGGTGATGATAACTGTCGGAAACAAGAACATGGTATGACAACAAAAAGGGAGAGATTAATTAAAAGTAAATTGTCCCAATAAATTTTAGCAATTAACTCTATATGAAAAGACAAACATGAGTCAAAAAGATAAACCCTAATTTTTGTATCTGACTGAGAAACTATAGATATCAAACTGCTGTGGAAAAACCATTTGTAGAAAAAAGATTATGATGACGTTGAAATAAAATCTGTGGGCTCGAAATGAGTTGCTTTCTGCCTGGGGTACGCACGCATCAACAATCCAAAACTTAGGTAACTTTCATGTCCCTACGAATACTCTGCTTGACTAGAAATGCAGTGTATGCAGCCAAGTAATCCCAAAAGCCAAGCCAACTCTTATTCCCTTGTTTCTTTTTCATTTTCTGTTTTTTTTTTCTTGCTTGCTTGCTCCTTATTCCTTATTCTATAAATGCTTTCCTCCTTCTGCCTTATTTTGTAGTTCTCTGGACCCTTGGGAACTCAGACTGCCATTTCATGAAGTGTTAAAGTTTACATCACCTAAATTGTCTTCTTTAATCATTCTTTTTTTTTTTAAGATTTATTTATTTATTTGACACAGAGAGAGAGATCACAAGTAGGCAGAGAGGCAGGCAGAGAGAGAGGAGGAAGCAGGCTCCCCGCTGAGCAGAGAGCCCGATGTGGGCCTCGATCCCAGGACCCTGAGATCATGACCTGAGCTGAAGGCAGAGGCTTTAACCCACTGAGCCACCCAGGCGCCCTTCTTTAATCATTCTTAAAATAATAAAACCACTAATAGTTTACTAAACATTTCACAGCTAAAAAATGCTGTAAATTTATACTGGGGAAAATAAACTTTAGACATTGTAAGTATTCCCACAATAAAAAAATCATTCTATTCAACATTAATTCATTCCATCAAAACTTCTGCCTGATTCTTTTGAAAGATATTCTAAGAGAAATAGAAATTAACTACTTGTCTTAATCTTTTCAGGCTACCATAACAAAAACAGCCTGCGCAGCTCAAAAAATTTTCCTCGTCACAGTTCTGGAGTCTGGGAAGTCTAGGATTGAGCTTCTAGCAGATTTGCTGTCTGAGAAAGGCCCATCTCCCTGATCCACAAGACAGCCATCTTCTCATCGTGTCCTCATATGCGGAAAGGGGTAAGAGATCTCTCTGGGGTCTCCTATGAGGGCACTAATCTTCAATTTTCTCCATGTTAATTGGTACTTACTTTTATAATATTTTTGCAGAGAGTATGTGTAAGTTTAGATTCTATTCTGTAAACAGAAACCCTCCAGATACCTAAAGCAGAAAGAGCTTTAATACAGAAAATTGATCCCTAGAAAATTGTTTGAAGGGCTGGAGCAATGGAGAGGTCTAATGAAGGCCTCTGCCACAGAAGGCCACAGATCACCAGAACCTACTACTTCTGCCACATTCCAAAAGGTTTAGGAACCTGAAAGATGCCAAAGGAAATTTTAGGTGGAGGATCAAGTTTGAGAAGCTAGCGCACCACTACTGTAACTCCTTCTTGACACCAAAGCTGGTGATTAGGCACAGAATTCTGCTATAAAACACAAAAACAAAGCAATTATTTCTTCACCCCACTGGTGACAGCAGGAATCAGCCAGCAGTAGGAGGAAGATGTTGTTTGTCTCATTTCTGCTTCTAAATCTCACACAGGGCATTTAATAGGCAGAAAATTATTTGTATCTAGAACAATAATGACAAAAAAATGGAGTAGTTAGCTTTCTGGGCCATATTACACAAGAAGATCCCCAAGAAAGGGGTAAAAAATAAATATTGGATACCAATTAATCATATCCAACACAAGGTTTCATTTTAAATACTTGATTTTATTTATTTTCCAAGTTGTTCCTATCTCTCTTAAATGTTTTAATATAAATGAGATACGACATCTTATTAATGCATAGTTTTGCTAATTAAGTAAAACCTAATCATTTAATCTAACACTCAAAGTTCTTAAAATTCTCTATTAACTGGAACCTTGGCATTTCACAACAAAAATAACTGATCCTCATTTTGATGACCCTAAAGCTCAGTACTTCTTCTAAACTACAGAAGTGTCTGTATGCCAAAGTAAAAAGTATACTTTCTTATGTTCCCTAAGGTTTTTCATTTTAGAGAAAGGGTTTTGTTTCAAACAGATTGTTTTATGATACAAAAAGAGAAATGATGACATTTCCTATATCTATAGAGCCATAGCTATTCATGTTCCTACTTAGTGCAAGAAGTCTTTTTCACCTGATTAAGCTTCTCTAAAATCTTACACTTTAACTTCCAGGTTATTTAAAGTTATTATGGTAAAGGGGAATCTTAGGTCCTTGGAAACAAAGATGGCTTCCCAGACTGACAAGGCTTCTTAGACATCAACAAGTTGATTCTAAAATTTCTATGGATTGGAGAAGGCCCTATATTCGCTAATACAATCTTGATACAGAAGAACAATGGAGCAAGTGGGAGTAATAACTTAATTGATATTAAGGGTTACTATTAATTATAGTAATCAAGACAGAGTGGTATTGGTTGAGGGATAGACACATAGATCAATGCAACAGAACAGAGGACTCAGATAGACCCACACAAATATGCTCAACTGGTTGTTGATAAAGGCATAAAATCAATTAAATGAAGGAAGAATAGCATCTTCAAAAATTGGTGCTAGAGTAATTTACCATACATCAGCAAAATTATGAACTTCAACCTAAATTTCATACCTTGTACAAAATGGATCATAAACTCAAATGTAAAACATAAAACTATAAAGTTTTAGGAAACAAATTTTGGAGGAAACCTTTAGGATATAGAACAGGGCAAAGGGTTTTTTTAGACTTGACACCAAAAGCATGATCTGTAAAAGAAAAATTTGACCTCATCAAAATTAAAAACTTTTACCTGAAAAATATCCTGTTAAATGAATAAAAAGGCAGTGTAGAATGGGAGAAAATATGTGCAAGCATCATAACCAAAAAGCGACTAACCCTGGAGGAAAAAAATATATAGCACATATTTCAATCATTTTTTTAAAAATCAATAGTTTAGGGGCACCTGGGTGGCTCAGTCGGTTAAGCATCTGCTTTCAGCTTAGGTCATGATCCTGCAGTCCTGGGGTTCAAACCCCGCATGGGGCTCCCCACTCAGCAGGGAGTCTGGTTCTCCCTCTGCCCCTCCCCCTGCTCATGCTCTTTCTCTCTCACTCTCTCTCAAAAAAATAAATAAAATCTTTAAATAAACAAACAAATAAATAAATATCAATATTTTAAAATTCAATAGTATAAAAAAATCCAGTAAGAAAATGGGCAAAAGACATCACCATACATTTCACCAAAGAGGATATACACATGGCAAATAAGCATGTGAAAAAATGTTCCACACTGTTACTCATCAGGGTAATGTAAATTAAAACTACAATGAGTTATCAGCAGATACTTATCTGGAGGGTAAAAAAAACAGCGAGAACACCAAATGCTGGCATGGATACAGAAAGACTAAGCTAACTCATACCTTGCTAGTGGGTATGTGAAGTGATACATTTACTGCAAGGAAAAAAACAGGCATTTTCTTAAAAATCTAAATATGGAGGTGCCTGGGTGGCTCAGTCGTTAAGCATCTGCTTTTGGCTCAGGTCATGATTCTAGGACCGTAGGACTGGTCACCACATCGGGCTCCCTGCTCAATGGGAAGCCTGCTTCTCCCTCTCCCACTCCCCCTCTCTCACTGTCTCCCTCTCTGTCAAATAAATAAATAAATCTTAAAAAAACAAAAACAAAAAAACAAAACAAAACAAAACCCTAAACATGCAGCTACCAAATCTCCCAGCAATTGCACTTAGGAGTGCAATTTATCTGAGAGAAATGAAAACTCATATTCACACAGAAATCTATACATGGTTGTTTATAGTAGCTTTACTGTAATAACCAAAACTAGAATTAACTCAGACATCATTCAGTCAATGAATGGTTAAACAAACCGAAGTACGTCCAGACCATGAATACTACTCACTAGTAGAAAGGAACAAACCATTGACATACACAGAAACATGTGCATCGTCAGAGAATTATGCTGAGTGAAAAAAAGCCAATCCCAAACAATCACATACTCTTTGGTTCCATCTATATAATATTTTTCAAATGAACAAAATTTGCAAAATGGAAAGGAAATTAGAAGTTTCTAGGTTTAGGGATGGGAGGGGGTCAAAGGTAGCGAGTACAGCTCTAAGAAGGCAGGATGAGGGGTCCTTTTTATGAGACCTGATATGTATCTTGACTGTGATTGTGGATGTGCAAACCCACATGTGATAAAAGAGTATAGGACTCAACACACACACACAAATAAAGACAAGGAAAACTGAGAAAATCAAAACAAAAGTTATGGATTGCATCAATGTCAATACTAGGTTGTAATATTTTATTACAGTTCTGTAAAATTTTACCATTGGGGGAAACTGAGGAAAGTGGACAAGACATGTCTCCATATTACTTCTTACAATTGCATAGGAACCTACAAGTTTCTCAGTAAAAATTGCAATTAAAAGACAACAAAAAAGTTAATGTGAAGAAATTGCTTTAAATTATAGTGGAATTATATCACTCATGTATATCACTCAAAACCTGTATTTTCAAATCTATTTATTAAAATATTTCATCAAAATAAAGCAATAGTATTTATATATTCTTACTTAAAATAATTCAAATTTATAGTGCAGGCACTTGAGAAATTTAGTGACAACCCACTAAATTCTCTTACTTGAAATAATTTTAATTTTTAAGATATGAATGATTTCATGTTGAACAAATTTATATGATAAATTAATCCCCAATCTAAAATGTCTGAACAAGTGCAAAGAAAGGTCAAGAGAAATTCCATGAGGTAAAAGTAGAAAACTGTAAACATGAAATGTAGACTTGATCCTTGTTAAAACCAGATCTTCCTTTATAAAAATACACCTTAGAAGAAAGATACAGATCAATGCCCCCTCATCTTACCCCTTCTGCAGGTAGTCTGCTCAAACCACATTGGGCCACCTGGTGAGCTGAGGCACAAACCCGAATTCAACCATTTTATTTTTCCATGTTCTTTGAAAATAAGGTCCATTCAGAAATGCACAAAGCTATCCATTCTCATTTACCTTTACTGTAGTTTAAAAGGTTTCATTTACCAATTCCTTCAACACTTCCAGTTGTGTGGTCAAAATCTATAGAGTGAAATTATATTTCCTTGATTTCTTTATTATAGATCCTCAGAGGAACTGTATTTTTTTAAAAAGACCTGAGGTATGATCATTAAAGTAAAAACAAAGAAGTATATCATAACATAAGGGAAAATCTGTCCAAGCAAACAGACTAAACATTGTTGCAATTAAGCACAAACTTTGATTTTGAACTTCATTGCTATTAAAACTGATAATTTAGTTTAATGGATCACTTAAACATTTTATTTAAAAAAGAAGCATAAAAATAGGTGAGATTTTTTTCCTATTAATAAGTTATAAAGGACTGTGTTAACATATGGCCTTATGAAAGATAAATAATCCAATGATTATATCTTGAATGTAGTTTAAAGAGCAAAACATTTATTTCTGAGAGATTAATATTGATATATTATGCCATAAATGTGTAAAGGAGATTCTATGGATATAACATAGATAAAGTTTCATAAAAAGAGATTATAGACAACCTTAAAAATAGGTGGGGGTTAATCTTTTCCTCATTCTCATCTCCAACATTTAGTTAATCATCAACTCTTTCTGATTTCATCTTATTAACCTCCCCTGACTCCATATAATTTAACTAGGAATGTGCCACCACCGCCAAAACCAGGCTGCTGTTTCAGCCACGTGAGTCAAATGAGTATCTAGTACCCAGGTGTCTCACTTATCAAAGTTGTACATTTGATTGGCTGAAGGATTGCCTGCACCTTACCTAGAAATTGTAGCTTTTGAATTATATCTTGGAGAAATCAAACTCACTATGCAGGATGTGAGAATGCTCAAAAGTGGGCAAGTGTCCCCTTCCAAGGCTTTGCATGACATGGACCTCTCCTTCTCTCCAATTTCACTGCCAGCCCTCCTTTCTTATAGTTAGAGGATGCAGCCATGAGAGATTTCTTTCATTTCCCCAAATGTACCCATCTATCCTGATTCATGCTTTCATGCACTCACTATGATGATGGATAATGAAAACAATGAGGATGCTTTAAGTTATCTTGAGCACTACACACAGGGACTCCTTTAAGGGCCAAATGGTTAAAAATTCACTAGTGCAGACTCTACAAATTTCTTGTTTCTAAATAGCATATTTTATTTTCACCTAAAAAGAAATACCAACCCTTTTTAAACCATTCCTTTAGTTATTTCTGAAGAAGAGGACCATAACTTTGTTCAAATATTCAAAATATCTGCCAAGTGACACAGTGCTTTCTTTAATCCTGTACACCTGTGCACTGTAAGTAACTTGTCTCCATAGAACTGAGGACAATTTGTAGTTTTAGTTCATGTCTAGGATCTAAAGTACTCTTTATCCAGGTTGCTCAACTGGAATATTACTCAAATGTTAAATATTAACATCATTAAGAAGTTCTGTGACCTTTAATTCTTCTGATGTACTTCGGAAATGGTTATTTCCAGTATCTTACACTTGGCTGTGCATGGATTCATTCTTTATTAAAAAAATAAACTATTGGGCATGCCAGGGAAGTTTTGAAATCTGGTATTACCCAACAACTTGGAAACTTAAAAATTGTTATCCTGTTAAAGGATTTTAAAGGCTTGAAATCCATGAAGCTTGCAAAAATAGTTCTAAGAAAATCTGGAGTCACCAAAAAACACCATTGTGAAGTAAAAGCACAAACACAATAAGACCAATTAAGAGTACCTCTCCAAAGTGGCCTGGGGTGCGGGAAGAGGGATGGTACTAGCAAAAATTCCATGAAATTTGGAAATACTTTGCCTGAAGGAAGCCTATTAGCACTAATTGGTTTGAAATACCAAATATTCCCTAGATTTAATATTTTTTGTTGGTTTCTTTAATTTCCTACCTGCCTTCTCAATTCTCCAAGTAAATACAGGTTTAAGTAGCAGCATTATTTCTTGGCAAGAAACAAGTATTTTTTCCCTGGTGTTAGCACAGATCTCAAAAGTAGTAAAGCTGAGGCTCTTACGTTTTGTCAGATTTCTCTACAGTAAATCTTCACCCAGAGATCTCTGGGGTTTGCAATTAAAAATGTAAATTAAATATTGAAAATAAAAATGAATCAGGATGCTATTAAATGATGGTTAAACATCTATTTTTATTGTTCATAGAAATAGCTAATCAGTTACGTTCCTATATTCCTAGCTGCTAAGGCGTTATACCCTAAAACTTTCTCAGTATGTGATAGAGACATTTGTTGCCAAAAATGCCTGTCATAGGCTTGAACTCGACTTCAGAGAGATATAAAATCTTGAGTCTGAGATATCTTGAGTCTGAGACTGAACCAAGATCCACTAGCAATATGTCTTTATCCACTATTTTTCAATTCTCTAAGTTGTGGTTACATTTCAAATCAAAGTAGTCATAAGTCAATGAGGCATGAAGAAATCTCCAATCTTGTAAATTAGAATACATTTTAAATATCCAGCTACTACTGCCACACACATGGATTTATTTACAATCCATGCTGGATAGTTCCAATACTGGAATTAAGATTTTAGGCACTTCCATGTCACATGTAGAAGACTGGCTTTAATTCCATAAACAATCAGTTGCATTCTTAGCTCTGAATTTTTAAAATGTGAATGAAAGGAGAAAATGTTTTTCAAAATATACAATGTTCTCTACACCATTGTTTGTTAGATTAAAATAACCCAATAATTTGATGTAACCTAAACTTTTTGACTGCTTAGCATTTCTTAAAACTAAAGGACAAGCTAATCTCAAGGATCCTAACATCACCCCAGAAATTGCCTCATCCTGTGAAAATATAAACTTAAATCACTTAAAATTATAATTAAAGAGTCATGGAAAGAGGCTCAGTGACAAAGGTATGGGTTTAAAGCTGGCATGCTGTATGTGTGGTCTCCCCCACTGCTACTTTATGTTATGGTTCTGGAGATTAGCGGGGTGGCTGCCAATAGTCAAGGCTGAACACAATTTTCAGCCAGCCACTTAGGGCAAAAGACTGGAAATGGAATATGTATACAGAATGCAAGGGCAGTGGGTTTAGCAAGAGAATTGCTGAGATCATTCTGTCTGAAATCTGAATGGTTGAATGTTGATACCGGCTATTTCCAAGCATGATAATTTCACTTCCATTTTAATTTGTTTGGACAGGATATTCAATATATAAGCAATTAGTTTTCCAATGCATACCATAATCTAAAAATGACAGATAATTTTATCTTCCTTTTACCTTTTTTTTCCCACTTAGACAGATTTATTTTTAGCTGATCTGGACATTTGTGACATTTCCTGTTATTAACAATATCAATTTCTTTGTGTTTTTTTTTTAAGATTTTATTTACTTATTTGACAGAGAGAGAGAGAGAGAGATCACAAGTAGGCAGAGAGGCAGGCAGAGGGAGAGAGGGAAGCAGGCTCCCCGCTGAGCAGAGAGCCCCATGTGGGGCTCGATCCCAGGACCCTGGGATCATGACCTGAGCCAAAGGCAGAGGCTTTAACCCACTGAACCACCCAGGCGCCCCAGACAATATCAATTTCTTTGAAGAAGGAAGATTTTCAAAAACAAATAACTTTTACTTGTTAAGTTTCATTTATTATTCTTTGGAAGAAAAACTAATTGTAAATCATTTGGAAACTAATTATGATGTTGTTCAACAGTATTTTACATCAAGAAGATATTCTAAGGTTTTTTAAGTCTAAATGTGGCAATTTTCTAATTTTTTAAAAAAATGTGATATATTTATAGTTTATATATTATGCCACAGATGACACAAGAATATCAGATGTTTATTTAAACTACAGTGTGGAGGCCCACAGAACTTTGGTATACTAGATGCAAAGCTAATGTCCGTTAGAGAGTTAAAATATAATGGTCACTTGTCTGTCTTAGGAAATAAATATAATTGAACCAAAAGAAAAAGAGCAACTCTGTTTCTCACACGCACACACAAATGGTGAATAAGATGTTTAGAGGGTTAGAAGGAGTTTCTAAATCTGTATTTAAAAAGAAATTATAACCAAAATGAAAACTGACATCTAATCAATAAAGATACACTTAAACAAACAGCTTTGGTGGCATCTTTAAATTCACCTCTAGGGGCACCTGGGTGGCTCATTCAGTTGAGCGACTGACTCTTGATTTTGGCTCAGGTCTTGATCTCAGGGTCTTGAGATTGAGCCCCTCATCAGGCTCCGTGCTCAGCACAAAGTCTACTTGTCCTTCTCCCTCTGCTCTTCCCCTCATGCTCTCTCTCTCTCTAAATTAAATAAATAAATTTTTTAATTAATAAATTAATCCACCTCCAGTAAGATCTTAAATCAGTCATTACCTTTTCCACACGTGTGTCATTTGTTCTATGTTGAAAGTACTCTGGCCAGTGAAGGCACAGGTGGTAAAGATATGCTTTGATTACATCACCAGTGACTGCCTGTCAAGATAGCAAGGAATGATTTTCTCTTGGAACACAGCTTGGAAACCTTTCATTGCTTGCTTTGCCCCTGTATGCATGTGAGGGTTACTTTTCCTCTAAAGAGCAGTAGAAGAGTAATGTTTGTGTAGTCCTTCCTTTTTTGCTTTCATCATCCACATCTATTTCAAGTGGTTTCTTCAGTGACCTGTATCTTGCATACATATATACAGAAAATAGAAGTGGATGAACAAACCAAAGGATAGACAAGAGGCATGGTCAAGATTATAGGAGACCCAAGGGCATGTATCCCTGTAAAGGAGTTAGTCACTCCTTAGCGGCATTAATTGTTGTCAAGAACCCAGTAGAGTAAGATTGTCCTTCCTCCCTTTTTCCTTTTTCTTCTTTCTCCTTCTTTTTCACAAATCCAATTTTTATGTCTCATCTCCTCATTTTGAAAATAACCTATGCAAAACGCATAATATACATAATACATATAAAGATGGATATTGCCAACAGGCCATGGTTCCAATTTAAACTTACCCTCATTTTACAAAGGAGAGAAATGAGTCCTCATAAAATTAAGCACAAACACTGAAGTGGTGAAACCAAGAGTAGAATCCTGAATTCCCCATTTTCAGGCTGTCCAGTTCTCAAAATCTCTGTCTCACCACTCCATTGTTTTAGTTGCCATGGGAGTGAGTCTAACACATCTCTCATTAATCAAAACTTAAAACTATTTTAGTACATTGTTTTCTTTTCATAATTAACCTGTGTTTTTCATGAACTAGATCTTGTTAGGGAAATGTAATTAAACCAAAATCTTCTCCCAACCCAGAAAAGTTATCCACAAAGGTAGAAGAAAAAGAAAACACCATTTTATTATTGAATAAACATTAAACTAGAATGCAAATACATAATACAAGCATCTGCTCAGAGATTGTAATGCCAAAAAGAAATCTCATCCTTTTATATAACCAAGCAGATACAACCCATGTAAGTGTTCTCAAGATAACCAACAACTAGTCCTCAAGTAAGAGGACGTGGCATCATTATTTGTCACATATTCATCCTAAATTCACCTGGTAATGGGGGTGACCATCTGTGTTCGCTCATTGGCTTTACCCAAAGGAAAAATAAAGTTGTCCTATGTTTATAACAAGAGATAGTTTTGCTTCTCAAGAGTGAAGCTCCCATTGAAGTCAGGCTCCCACTCTCCCACAGAAACTGGAAAATGATTGCATTTCGACTATCTGGTTCCCAAGTCCTTGAGGAAGGCATTCCTGGGTCAAAAACCTGGTAAGAGGCTTATTTAGTTGTTTTTTTAAAAAAAATACCTATATTTCAAAGAGACAGAGAAAGAACTTACAAGTTATCTAAAGTAACTGCTCTAAGGAAAGGGAGGGGTGTCTCTCTATTTTCAACAGGGAAAATTAAGCCTCTTATTTTTAATTTGTATCTGCCTTTACCAACTGTAAAGAATGGTGTTACAATTCCAGTTTGAATTGAATTACTGTGATATCTGTAGTGATTTAGCTCTTTTAAAATATGTATTTTTGCAGATAACTTATAGTTTCATGATATTTTTTATTTTTGTAACTGGAAAAAAATTCTCTAAGAAGTAGATATATATTTTTATTTCTGCATCAGAGCTAGAAAAACAAGTACTGAAGAATCTAATTTTTATGTAAATTAAATATGGGGCAGCCAATGTGCTTTTGAAATCATATTCCTATTTCCAAGAAGGAGATATTTTCCTTACAGTCTAAACACTCAGATTCATTTTACAAAGTATTATCAAATTGCTCTCAATCACCAGTTTGAGCTCTTATTTAATTTGCTTGTCTCCATAGCACACTTTAGCATTTTCCAATGGCATATTTCTTTTAAATTATTGCTTGATTGAGTGGTCTAGACTTACCTTATTTTTCTTCAATCTATTATGTCAAATTCTCAATACTTCTTGTTAATGTTCGTGTGTGTGTGTGTGTGTGTGTGTGTGTGTGTGTGTGTGTGTGTTTTAGTTTGCTGATCTCTTTTCCATTTTAGGTTAGGTATCAGGATATGGTTTAGCAAATATAATTTTCACTATTTTATCCACATTCTAACCTCTGTTATAAGCTTTTTTATTTTTTTATTTTTTTAAACTTTTTTTAAAAGATTTTATTTATTTATTTGACAGAGGGAGAGAGATCACAAGTAGGCTGAGTGGCAGGCAAAGAGAGAGAGAAGGAAGCAGGCTCCCCACTGAGCAGAGAGCCCAATGCAGGGCTCCATCCCAGGACCCTGGGATCATGACCTGAGCCGAAGGCAGCTGCTTAACCAACTGAGCCACCCAGGCGTCCCAAAACCTTTTTAAAAAAAATGTATCTTATAAACAGGAAATTCTCTATAATATCAACAAATGTAATTGCTGGTAGTAGTTTATTCAGATAAATAAAAGCTAATGTGAATCTGTGGGCCAGGAATTCAGGCAGGGCTCAGTGGGGATGGCTTCTCTTCTTTGCATGGTATTCTCCACATGAAGGCAACTCCACTGGAGTTAAAGGATTGAAAAGTGACCTTTTTTTCCATACCTACAATCTCATCTTGGGAGACTCAAATGGTTGCGTGTTATCTAAGATGACTGGACCTCTGTCTTTTCATGGCATTTCCTGGGCTCCCCGGAAATAAGTGTGTCCGAGTCCCACATCAGGCTCCTTGCTTGGCAGGGAGCCTGCTTCTCTCTCTGCCTCTGCCTGTCACTCTGCCTGCTTGTGCTCTCTCTCTCTCTCTCTCTCTGACAAATAAATAAATAAAATCTTTTTAGAAAAAGGTTTTATTTATTTGAGAGAAAGAGCATGTTTGTGCATGTGAGCGGGGTCAGGGGAAGAGGTCGAGGGAGAGAGAATCTCACGTAGACTCAACGCTGATACAAACCCCAACATGGGGCTCAATCTCATGATCCTGAGATCATAACCTGAGCCGAAACAAAGAGTTGGTCACTCAACTGACTGAGCCACCCAGGTGCCCCCTGATTATAATACTTTAATAAATACTGTACGTGTGTTATTTCAGAATTCCTTATCAACCCGAAGAAAAGATACTATTATCTGAGTCATTATACAGCTAAGAAAAACAAGGTAGAAAAGTGAAATTATGTGCACAGACACATTAAGTCAGAGAACAGAGATTCAATCACAAGCACTATGACACAAGCTGGTGAGCTTAACCAGTATGTTCTTTCAAATAAAATTATTTAACTTTATATTTGCCAAATAAAGTATTTATTCATTCATTGAACAAATATTTGTGGACCAGTTTTGCACAAGGCACCAAGTACCAGCGATAGGACGCAAACAAGAACAAATTCCTGCCTCATTAAATTTTTATTTTAGTGAAGATAAGCAGACAACAAATAAACAAGCACCTAGTATGTCAGGTAGGGTTAAGTGCTATGGAGCTAGATAAAGCAAGATAATGAAGACAGGAATATAGGAGATAATGGTGAAAATGCAATTTTAAATAGGAAGGTCAGGAAGGAGGACCTCCTTACTACAGTTATCTTTGAGAAGTGACAAAAAGAAATAAGAGAGTTTTGTAAAAATCAGGGGGAATAATGTCCCAATGAGAGGATGCAATAGGTATAGAGATGCTAAGATAGAGTCACACTTTGAAGAAAAGAGAGAAGTTCCAAGTGACCAGAACAGGGTAATGGGGACACTCGGACATATGGTGTGCAGAATTCTAACATGGCCCAGAATTCCAGCCCCCCTGGTGTCACACCTAGTATGGTCCTCTCCCCTTAGTATGGGCGGGACATGTGATTTGCTTCTAGCAAAAGAATATAGCAAAGGCAATGACAGGCCACTTTCTTGACTTGGTTACATTTTATGGCAAAGGCAATGGGATGTCTCTCCCATGAGTAGGTGGTATTAAATGGAATCCATCATAGTAGACCCGAGTGAGAGTCCTCTCTCTGGCTTTGAAAAAATAAGCGATCATGTTGTGAGAGGACCACATGGAAGGGAACGGCAGACAGCCCCTGGAGGTTGAGAATGGCTCCCAGCCAACAGCCAGTGAGAAACCAGGGGACTAAGTCCTAGAACCACAAGGAGGTGACTTCCACCACTAACGCAGGGAACGTAGAAACAGATCTTTTTTTCTCAGAGAAGGCTCCAGAAGAGAACGTAGCCTGGCTGACACACCAACTGCAGCTTTGTAGGAGCCTGAACAAAGGACCCAGTTAAGTTGTGCTCAGCCTTCTGACCCACAAAAATTGAGGTATTACATGTGCAGTTTTCAGCTGTTAAGTTTTTAGTAATTTGTTATGCAAAAATGGAAAACTAATACAGGAATAAAGGAGATTCTAGGAAAGGATACGGTAGGGTAAGAGCAGCAGCCAGCTCACTCTAGACTTGTAAGGCAGAATAAGATCTTTGTGATCAAACTGTTCTGTACCTTGACTGTAGATATCTTAGAGGTCTATAAAAACATGACTGACAGGTGCCTGGTTATGATATTGGGCTAGAATCATGTGGTATGTTACCATTGTGGGGAATTGGGTGATGTGTATGTGAAACTTCTTGTATTACTTCTTACATCTGCCTGTGAATCTATAGTTTTCTCAAAATTTTTAAAGTGATAAGTGTTTTCAGTGGGAAAGGGGGAGAATAAATGAGAATTTGATGAAGAAGTTTGTCAGAGGGAATGTCATCCTATGTGCAATGAGAAACCGTAGAAGTTTTTTTCAGCAGAAGAATGACCCATTCTGACATTTGTTTGTGAAAAATCTTAGATTTAATTATTCTCCTCTCCACTATTATTTTCTCTTGTAATGATTCTGAAGATTATTTTCCTTGACAAAAATGTAATAGCTACCTAACAATCAACAATTTTAACTTTTCCTAAATCATTCCCTATTTTCTTTACTCTTCCAATTGAAATATAAATTTCAAATTCCCATTTTTGGCTTTATTTTTGACACCATAATATCTTCCATTAATCTTTGGTGTTCGTGGAATCCCTTGAGTACCAAGTCAAGACTAGCTCTGACTTCCTGCATGTCAAGAGATGTAGGTTTGAGATTTTCAGAACATTGTTAAAAAGTCAAGCTGAACAAAGCTCATCTCCCATTTCTGTCCCATTTTTACTCTCATTGAATACCTTAGTAATAATACTATTGCAGCTTATAAGAGAAGTATTTTGAGAAGGCAGAAAAATTCTTGGGAGTACAACCTTCACCCTTCATTTAAAGATGTGCGTCTGAAGGTCCCCTTCTATCTTTTTCCTGTGACCTTGTTTGTGCCCTCTTAACACACTCAGCTTGACATCTTTGATTTGGGCTCTTCCATTTCTAGCATTGGTAGATTGAAAATTATTTTTTTAATCTATGAATTCTACATATGGACTAAAAAAAAGGCTTAGGGAAAATATTGGAAGCTAAAGGAATTTTATTTTAACATTAGGTAACGCCTCTGTTTAATAGAGAAAGAAAGAGCAGAGTACAAGCAAACAATGGAGGAGATATATCAACCAGAGCAGTTTTGACTTACACTCAAAATAGCCCTACTCATTTCCAGTTGAAGCCAAACTCAACAGTCAGTAGGAAATTTTGCAAACCTAAGCTCATTATGAATGTTGACCTTCCTGCACTATTCTTACCAATCCATACTACATTTCTATATTTAGAGTTATTTGTCTTCCTTTTGGTTTTCTGTCTTCCTTTTTATTTTCTTTGCATGTATTTTTTTACAATCTGAACACATAATAAAGTTCTCTGCTGAGTTATGGCATTTTCTTCCATTATGAGCCTTTTCTTTCTCATTAAAATAATTTGAGATCTGCATTGTCAGAATTCTATTGTCAGCACTTTTTGCTATCTTTCTGAGCTTTCTTCTGAGATTTTCATGTCTGAAATTCTTGAAGTCTTCTTTCTGAAAGTCTAGAGTACCTGTCTAATGAGTAGCTCTCCCAGTGTATTCCAAATTCTAAAATGTCATGGTCAGTTTTTCCAAAATCACCTGCCCTTGGCACTTTATGAACCAAATTTTCCATGCTGTTCAAAATTAGGGCAAAAATACTAGTTCTTGTAATCACTTTCTTTACCCTCCAGGCCATGAAAATGTCATTAAGACCAGGCAAGAATTTGTCAGTTGTTTTGCTTATGTGCAATACACTTCCAGAAGATGAACAGATTGTTGAAGTTTCTGGGTCACTTCTATAGTTTCCATCAGAACAGTTTTGTGATTGTGAACATCACCAGCTGGTTTCCTCTAACTGGACAGATAGCCAAAAGTTTTGCCACTTCCGAATTACCTTTTGCTTTCTTTCTCTTTATCTCAAATACACTGTCCAACCTCCATTCATCTTAAGATTTATAGATTTCTCTGCACTGTGTACAATTTCATAGTATAAAGTGATGTGTACCTTCACTTCTGATTCCATAATTTTTAAGTTTGAGGCACTTAATTAAATGCATATAACCTAGAATAGTACTTAGCACATGGCAGGTGTTCATTAAATATCATTAAAGGAATATCACATTAGGAGAATGATTGTTTTCAACATTAGGAATTCTCTTACATCTCTCCTTTTGCAGTTTACCACTGTATTTTATGTTATCAATCAGCATTGACGTGCTTCTGTAACTATTTCTGAAGACTACATTAATGTAGGAGATAGAGTGACTGAAGATTGAAAGTCCTGGTAAACAATGTTGCTACTATCCAGGCTCAAACTCACTATTTTCACAGAGCTTTTGAAGTAGTTAGAGCAGAAAGGACACACTCAATAGACGATACACAGAAAGCAGTAGTAGCATATGGCAACGGTTCGAATAAAGGTTTATAATAAGAATGGGGGCGCCTGGGTGGCTCAGTGGGTTAATGCCTCTGCTTTCGGCTCAGGTCATGATCTCAGGATCCTGGGATCGAGGCCCGCATCGGGCTCCCTGCTCAGCGGGGAGCCTGCTTCCCCCTCTCTCTCTCTGCCTGCCTCTCTGCCTCCTTGTGATCTCTCTCCCTCTGTGAAATAAATAAATAAAATCTTTAAAAAAAAAAAAGTCACAGAAGAGACAAAACATAGCATTTAAGTTTTCTGAGCCTCTCTGTGTGTGTGGGTAAAGCAGGACAGGAACGGGTCCCACCTCCCGTGTGGGGAGAACCGAGTTAACACATTGGAACAGTGCCTGGCACAGCGTACACGCATTGGAAGCGTAGCTGGCATCCTCACACCACCATTGGAATGATAATCCTGCCAGATGTATAGTGTTGATAAAGTGGATTGACATAGAATGAAATGACTAGGAATTAATTTTTTTAAACCATATTGTATTTCAGGTAAATCAGAAGAACATTTGACCAAAATACTAAAATCTGTATTTATGAATCACATAAATGCCTTTGTTAGGTAAAGGGTTCTCAAATGTTCCAACAATAGACAGTTTCTTTCACTTTAGAGACAGAACTCAGACTCCGTTTGGTGAATATATTACCATGAATTACAATAACCAAGGGTATCTGCGGGTTAATAATGAAGAAATCTTCTGTAATGACTTTCAGCACTTCAAAAACATTTGAAAATTTTTAAGATTTTTTTTAAGATTTCGTTTAGTTATTTGAGAGAGAGCAAGCAAGAGAGCACATAAGTGAGAGGAGAGGCAGAAGGAGAGGGAGAAGCAGACTCCCTATTCCATCCTAGGACCCCAAGATCATGACCTGAGCTGAAATCAGATGCTTAACCAACTGAGGCACTCAGGCTCCCCAGACATTTGACAATTTTAGACTTTGGTTTTTCAGAAATGAAGGTACATGTTTCAAAGTGGCTCTCAAAATAATTTTTTCTGGCCTTGGAAATGAATCATATAGGTGATATTTTCCTTGCTACAGAAAATAAAATTGTACAAAGATCAAAGGCAGTTGTAATTAAAACTTCTGGGGCTAATTCCTATGTATTTAGACTAAGAAATTTGAAGATGCATCTGGACAAAAACTTATTTCTCTACAAAAAAAATCACTCATCTGTAGGTAATTTTTCTGAAGTTAATTATTAGATCTAATAAAATCTGCCATTTTTTTCCTATATTGACTATAATATCATTTGGTAGCTTTTATAAAATTCCATGTGAAAAGTAAATGCCTGGAAAAAATGACTCTTCCTGAGTATATGGTACATGTTCTTATGAATGATCATATTGCCCTTTTAACCTTAACTACTACGAATCCCGGAGTTAAATGTATTACTCGAGTTGAGTAAATTTCCAAAATTCTATGGTCTATCTGCATTCCTGATTTTCCATTCTAATTTACATTTTCACAGAAATGTGAATGTATTTATTCTTTATACATTTTAATTTTGTGGAATAGTCTATTTCGAATCATTCTGAAACAAGATAGGGTATAATGAAAGAAAGAAAGAAAAAAGAGGGAAGAAAAAGTGCAAGTGATAAGCATTGATTCGGACAATGAATCAAATAGGTGGCCTTAATGGCTATGAGAGAAAGTTCAATATTACTATCATTGAACTATTACAAAAAAGTTCAAATTTCCAACTCCTTCTATCACTTGGTTCAAGATTCCCAGGGACTAAAACTACACATACAAAATATAACCAAAAAGAAACCACCAGCATGCAAAGTATTGCACTGGTAATAATAGATTTTTACAACTCAGTCAGAAAAAAAATTATGAATGCAATAATATAAAAATAATATTCTAGAACTAGTAACTGTATTTTTAACATCAAGGAATAAAACACCTTGAAAGTCTTGCCAGGTTTCCCTGGAATTCCCTTTTGCAGTTTAGTAGTCACTGCATGGGAAGTTTAAAAATTCTAAATATTCAAGTAAGAAAATTTACTTTGGAAATTAACCCCAGGTTAAGCCTATTCCAAGTCAACTCCAAATTAAAGACAGGTTTGTGGAAAAAGAATAAACATAAATCCAAACAGGTCTCCTCAAATCAATCAGTTACTGTGAAGGTAGAAGAAAAGATGTAGCCTACACAGCAAAAGACATGAAATGATTAATACAGAAATGCCCACAAAGAGCTACTGCTAGAAAGATGTTTAATGAGGTTACCCAAGACATAAAATGGAAATATACCAGGAAGGAATGGTTTACAACATAACATTTCTGGAAGAAAAAGACTCTTTTCCCCCAAGAGGTAAGTATAACTCTTCCTAGTAATTAGCACAACTTTACAATAAAACAAAACTTCTGACTTAACCACTATGCTAGACCACCTCTTATGTAGTATATGCAACTGAGACTATATCTGAAGTTCCTTTAGGAAAACCATTTATTCATGGACTCATTATCTATCCATCCATCCGTCTAGTAGTAAGTGTATACTTAATACATAGCAGGCATTGTACTAGACTTTGAGGTTAGGGCAATGACCAGGACAGATAGGATATTTTGTAATTGTTTTCAGAATCCACTACATAGTCTATAAAGTTAGCATACATAAATATGTGCAGTAAATGTATAAATTTATTATTTTTATGTACTTTTTGATAAATAATATCATATTTAGGTTCATTCAACAGATTTTTTCAACACCTTTGCAAAATCTATGTAAAAGATTGCCTCCAACAAAACCGCATACAGATACCTAAAATAAGTATATCCTACATGACTATTACAGTAAAGAATGGTAGGCAGAGTTGGAAAAATCAGTAAATAACTTTTCAGTATACAATAACTTACATTATAACCATTCTAGATCTTAACTTCATAAAATACAATATCAAATTATGACCACCACCATTCTAACTTCCCTATTACTTAACATTAACCATATTCAAATGCTTGCCCTGAGGCACATAAGGAAAAATACCAGCAGACTCCCTCTATTTATTAGACAAAATTAATTTAAGTAAATGATTTATCATATTAGTGCCATAATTAGTTCTAGTTATAGATCTATCCAAATTCAAGTCATTGGTTACTTCCCATCCAGTAGGTCATCTTCCTAAAAAAGCAGAGAACAAAGACGAGAAGAGGACCAACATTTATTATCACTATTCTATCCAAACACTCTGTTAGATGCTTCACTTGTATTATCTCAGTTTTATAGAATGCCCTCATTGCAGCAGCAAGTATTATTATAGAGCAGAAAGAAGCATGATTAACCATTTCAAAGTGAAAAAAAAAAGACTAATAAATGGCACAATTTAAGATACAGATAGGAAGGAGTGTGTCACTTGTTAGCTTGATTTGCAATTTCTCCCTTCTTAAAAGAGATCTCCTTTATCCCACAATAGAAGTCTACCTACTGCTACTGAGCCATGCTAGCTCAGAGATGGATATGTAGCATAGACATGGAAAAGGGTAGAAAATAATGTAAAGCATGACAAATAAAATATCAAAAATTCGGGGCACCTGGGTGGCTCAGTGGGTTAAAGCCTCTGCCTTCAGCTCAGGTCATGCTGTCAGGGTCCTGGGATCGAGCCCCGCATCGGGCTCCCTGCTCAGCGGGGAGCCTGCTTCCTCCTCTCTCTCTGCCTGCCTCTCTGCCTACTTGTAATCTCTCTCTGTCAAATAAATAAAAATCTTAAAATTCTTAAAAAATATATATAGCAAAAATTCATAAAGAACTTTTTGTAATAGATATTAAGCCAGTATGCGAGTTTGCTAGGACTGCCATAGCAAAGTACCACAGACTGGGTAGCTTAAACAGAAAACTATTTTCTTATAGTTCCAGTGGTTGGAAGTCCAAGATCCAGCTATTGGCAGGATTGGTTTCTTCTGAGGCCTCTCTCCTTGCATTGTAGATGGCCCTCTTCTCTATCTCCATATCATCTTCCCTCTGTATGTGTCTGTGCCCAAATTCCCTCTTTTATAAGGACACTCAGTCGTATTGGATTAGAGACCATCCTAAGAACCTCCCTTTACTTAATTACCACTTTGAAGAGCCTGTCTTCAAAAGCAGTCCTTTCTAAAGTACTGGCGGTTAGGACTTCAACAGATGAATTGGGTTGGGGGGAGGGACACAATGCAGCCCATAATACCCAGCAAAACACAATAAGCCTGAGAATTTGGAAGTAGGGATTACTACAATTTCAAGTTACTTCTAGCTTTCCAACTAAAAAACAATGGAGCAAATATATTTAACCAACTTGTCAAAAGCCAATCTACCAAGGTTCATAAAATTTTGTTTCCTATGCTTAGGGGCAAGTCCTCTTGTCTATAACAAAATTAAACAACTCTTTGAGAAAGTAGACCCACACTATGATCAGCTATTGATAATAACACACAGAAGAGTTTGGTTTCATTTTTTGTTTTTGTTTTCCTTTGTTGGGTTTTGCTGGTTTTGCTTTTGCTTTCTTTTTTTCTTGTTTTCCAAAGTTACTGTTTGATAGGGCCATTTCCTGTATCATATTAAAAAAGAGAAGAAGGGCACCTGGATGGCTCAGTCAGTTAAGCGTCTGCCTTTGTCTCAAGGTCATGATCTCAGGGTCCTGGGAGAGAGTCCCATGTCAGGCTCCCCGCTCAACGGGGAGCCTGCTTCTCCCTCTGCCCCTCCTCCTGCTTGTGTTCTCTCTCTTGCTCTCAAATAAATAAGATCTTTAAAATATAAAAAAAATTTAAAAAAGAAGAAAGCTGATATACCTATTGACATGTATTGATTTTCTTGACAACATCTACCATTCACTTTTTAAATGCCAAAGTACCTCATTGTGTTCTCTTAGGCATTTGATTTTACGTCTTAGTAGATAGTGAAACTCATCCTAATTGTATTGAAGGGAAAGGTGAAGAACATAAGTGACATAAAACACCCAAGGAAATATGCCACTGAGAAGTAAAGGACACACCCATTATACCTACAAAAAAATCATCCCACCAAGAATGGTCTGTAGGAACAGAGCAATTAGTTCATTTTTTCTCTAAGATAATTTACTGATTATTTTAAAAATGGGTTCCAAGATTACAACTTTGAATGAGTCTTCCTGTAAGCTTTGAGAGCATAAATTTACTCAAAATTATGCTAAAGGATGATATTTCTTATTTCAAAGTAGAATCATTTCTTCCCAAATAAAATCACTACTAAGTACAAAACTGAAAGATAACATATAACTTGTAAGTTTCCAAGATATATCACAAAAGAAATTAGAAGCAATTATATCTATAGTGAGTCAAGCCATTAAAGTATGTAAAATTATTTTCAGATATTTTTTAAATACATGAAGAAAATTAATAAAATTGAGCTTTAAAGAGCAAATAACCTTCATCATTCATATTTTTGGAGCCAGTATGTAATAGGAAAATATTTTATTGCTTACTTTGGGAAATATCCATAGTTATGCCTCCCAGAATTAAGTATTCTTACCACCACAATTTTGGCTCAATTAATAACATACATTCAGAGATGCTTAAAAAAAGATGTATCATGGAACTGGGATGAGTTACACGTATACTTCACTTAAAAGGCTTAACGTCAAACCTCTCTTGCCCAGAATTTCTCCCTCTGCTCTTACCATTTCCAGTGGGATTCCATCATCCCCCCAGGGGATATTTTAGACCTTTTTTCCTTTTCCAAATTGCTTCTCCCCCATGACATTTTAATACCACAGATATATTACAGCCAATGTACTATTTATAAGCTAATATACTATGTGGATATCTGTGTATTATGCATAAAAAATAGCAAGATTTTCTCACCTCCCAAGAACAAATGTTTACCCCTTTGGAGGTGGTCTTTCGCCCACTGGGAATGCATGCTACAGAGTGACAAACAGCACATTACCTGGCATATAGTCCCACGAGAAATGTTTAATGTCAAACAGGTTTGGAAATAGTTTCTTAACATGGTATCCGCAGAAACCTCACAGAATTCTAGGTGGGCTCACCAAAATCATATGGGCAAATTTGGTTCATCGGGAATTATTCTGAGAAGCTTTCACTATATTCTCAAATTGTTCCTGGAGAAAGAGATGAAGAAGTACTACTTTCAGACCAATAGGCCAAAGGACATTTGTATACTGGAAATGTTTATTTTCTATGGGACCAAAGATGTTTTAAAGCTGTTAACTCAGGGGCACCTGGGTGGGTCAGTTGTTAAGCATCTGCCTTCAGCTCAGGTCATGATCCCAGGGTCCTGGGATTGAGCCCTGCATTGGGCTCCCTGCTCATTGGGGAGACTGTTTCTCCCTCTCCCTTTGCCCCTCCCCTGCTTGTGTTCTTTCTCTCTCTCTCTCTCTCTCAAATAGATAAATAAAATATTTTAAAAATAAACAAAAATAAAAAATTAAGCCATTAACTGAATTAATGCATTCGATATAATGGTTTCCATTTTCCTTTGTTGAAATACCCAAATTCAAGTTAGATCACCAAACTTCTACAGAGCACTGGCTTTGTGAAAATGGCTACATATGTAAACAAAGTGGAACACTGTCCTGAGCTTTCTTAGTACAAGAGTTTTGTTAGATGGTTTGCACTGTTAGCCCAAGTTTTAGCCTCAAAGTTGCTGGTTGGATTACTAGAGACCCATATAGTCATTTGATTCTGTGTGGGAAACGTTGGATCCCAGATGAGAATTTACAAAGGCTTTTGAGGTCTGAGTGGAATAGCTAACAAAGAAGTCTTATAACTCCAAAGTGCTTCAGGAATGTTTAAAATTTTAGGAATGGAGTAAATAAGACAACTTACAGAAAGCTAAAGTTGAACAAAGACAGAGATTAACTCGTATTAGTGTGTTTGCCAGCAAATTCTTTTAAGAAATCCTCTCAATTCCCAAGACCTTCGCCTGAGCTGAAAAGGCTTAGCATAAGCTGGAAATACAAAGGCAGGAAATACGCTTTAATAATATTTCTCAATTCAAATTTCCATTAGTAGTCAAATAAATAAGCAAACGATCTTGCACTAGTGAAAACGATCTACAACTACACACAATAACATGAGTGGACCTCACAAATATAATGGTCAACCAACAAAAAGTCAAATATAGTTTTCATGCTTTATAATTCCATTTCCATAATTTCAAAAATAGGCAAAACCAACCCCTGGTGATAGAAGTTGGGATAGTAGTCGTTGCATTTTGTGTGGGGATGGGTGGCAGACAATGACCAAAGAGGACATGAAAGGGGCTTCTAGGTTATTGGACACGGTCTCTCTGGGCAGTTTGTACACTAGATGTGTGCCTTGTGAAAACTCACTGACACTTCACTTATGACATATGTCCATTACATGTATATTGCACTTTAAAAATTTTACTTTAAAGGGGCGCCTGGGTGGCTCAGTCGGTTAAACGGCTGTCTTGGGCTCAGGTCATGATCTCAGGGTCCTGGGATCAAGCCCCACATGGGGCTCCCTGCTCAACAGGGAGCCTGCTTCTCCCTCTCCTCCCTGCTTGTGCTCTCTCTCACTATCTTTCTCTCTCAAATAAATAAAATCTTAAACAAAATTTCACTTAAAAAAAGTAATTTTTTAGCTTGTTGAAGTTTCCAGATATAAGTACTATATAGTTAACTGGGTCTTTTCATGCTTTTAATAAAATAATAATTTGTATATAACATGCTTATGAGACGTATATGTTCTATGTAAAGGTACTGTAAAGGAGATATCAATAGAGACCACAATTATAAAAACAAAAATATCAAGTACACTGGATCCTCTTCTTTTACTTGAAAATTACTCCTCGGTTACTAAATTTAATCCAGAATTTTGCAATTCAAAAAGATTTAGCAACTCAGAATGGCACGACAAACCACACTAAAGGAGAATAGAACTCAAAGTCTGGACCAGAACCTAAGCAAGTCATTTCACACCTCTAAATTTTATTTAGTTTATTTGTAAAATGAGGATAGCAATAATATTTACGTAATGTGGTTGCCATGAATATCAAATCAGATAATATAATAAAGTAATTAAGCCAGTACCTGGCACATTCTAGGAACCTCAGGGAGATCACTGCTCTGAGAAACCTTGCTAATAGATTTTAACCAGGTTATTTTAAAAGCTCATGATCTTCCTCAACTCTTCATAAAAAGTGCCTGTATCTATCTCATTTTGTTCCCAGTGTATATCACATTTTGATTAGGTTTTACCTCCAAATCATATTCAACACACTAAAAATGGACTTCCCTGCTAATCCAGGAAACCCCAGGGAAATCTACCTCCTCTCTTCCTGGTGTCTGCCTGGATCATACATCAGTAATGTTACACCAGAGAAAATGGCCTGTGCTCTTCTTAATCATCTAAGTAACTGGTCTTAACTCGGTGGTGTGTTTTTCCAGTAGGCATGATTACCCAGGTGATTAAATTATTATCTTGATCATTCAGGCTCTCTCCTTCCTTCCCCCTTGATGTCTTCATCATGGCTCAGGAGTTGTTTCTATCTGGTTACACTGCTTTTCTTTAACCACACTGGACATTGTGAGTTTCCACGTAAACTGGAACGAACCAGTAAATGTCTAACAACTATCTCTCCAGAGGAGAAGATACCCTGATTCATAGCATTTGCTTATTTTTGCATGTAAATACTTTCACTATCATCTGTTGAAGCTACCTATAAGAAATCACTGGACAGGGTCAGGAAGAGAGCCACACAATCTGCTCTGAAAACCAGTATCAGCCAGATCTAGTATACAATGATGTTAATTCAAAACTGAGCTCAGGTATTAAATGCAAAAATTCACTCTGATCAGTCTTCTTTTCCCTCATCCTTTCCTGCCTTCCCCTTTGTTATTCTCTTATCCTCTCACTCTTTCTTCTTTCTCCTTCTCCCACAAGTAGTTGGATCTTTACCTCCTTTGGAAGTCATCTTGAACTTGCTCAAGCTATGGAAATGTGCTTTCTCATCACACTACATGGAGGCTGCGTATGTCCACCATATGGCAAGGTAGCTTTGCTTCCTCCTTAATGCTCAGGTCTACAATTGCAGGTCAGATCACTGGGAACACTATGGACAATTGTCTTCTTATCATAAATTGGTCAACTCAACAATTTGAGAAATTTTGGTATGGAGCTAGCCCTCACTAGAGATTAATGAAATAAATAGAAGCATATAAACTTTAGGGAAAAAATGTTACATTTGGACAACATATGGTTGGCAAAACTGCCCTGTACACTTTCCACAGACACAAATCCAAGATTTTTGTTAGGAAAACTCTAGAGAACAAAGTATTTGTTTTGTTTTGCTTTGCTCTTAGCTTCTCTCTTTCTCTCTCCTAGAACAGAGGGCATTGTCAGAAAAATCTCAACTATTTTCCAAGTGTAGAAAAAAATTTATTCTCTTGTTTGATACATGAAAAGTTATTTTTGAAGCAAGACAAATTCCCTTTGTGAATTATATATCAAAAAGTTAAAATCTAAATGAAATTTCTCAGCAGTACTAACTGAATGAAGGATTTATCTTAACTACTATGGTGAAGCAAATCTGTCTTTGCTTGTCTTCATTCTCTCAAATCTTCATAACTATTTGTCTATAGTCCTTAGATCTGTTGCCAACATAACAGATTATTTAGGACTCTTCTATTTTTAAAATTAGGGCCCACACCCAGCCTACATTCACCAAAATCGGTCCTACCTATTTGCCATCATTCTCTGTGGAATGAAAACAACAGCTTTTCTGAGCAGTGCTCCAGGCACACAAGTTTGCCTGTCAGTGTGGTACACATCACTATACAATTTTCACATGGTTTTAAAACTTTTTAAAAATGTCTTGCTTAGCCACAAAATGAAATAAAAGAATGAAGACTAGTCGTTTTACATTTATTGCTAAGGGGGAAATGCTACAATAATAAATAAATATTAGGCTTCCAAGGGCAAGGATTATATTCTAATCCTCTATCTGTCTAGTTACTCCTAGGAAGGACCTCAACCAACGTATGAGGAAGTTGGGTGAAAATTGTAATATCTAATATGTGTCTGAGGATGTGGACTTTATATGTATTAAGTCATTTTCCACTAAAAGCAATTACCCAGGGTCAAGATTGTTAGCTTTGCCTTTTTGTATATTTGCTTGTTAAGAGACTTCATCAATGGATATGGAAGACAGTGAAATATTTTTTTTAACCTAGCATTCTCTAGTTATGAACTATTGGGTATTAATTAGACAAAGCCAGGACTAGGGTAGAGCAAGAAAGATACCTAGGGTGTTGAAGTCAAAGAAACATTCACTTTTAGTGCAGGGCCCTGGGCCTGCCTCTGTAATTAAGCCACATTCAAAGAAGAACTCAAATGCATTGGCTGTTACCTCCAACACCTATCAGTCCTGGCCGTGGCCACATGTCAAATGTCCCTCAGTGACTGCTGTGACTCCCAGAAGATGCATTACAAGTGGTCATGAATAAACTCATTGCTGCAGGGACAGTCTCTCAAAATCTCACTGCATTTTCTTGCAATGTGGGGAAGAAGGGTTTGATTCATAGTGTTTCCAGCACTGCTACTTGTATTTCAAGTCTTACTGAAGTTTAATGAAACCACTCTTACAGTCATCATTCACAGCTCTCTGATATCTTCTGGACTTGGACATGAATTCAGTGCAGCCAGTTGGGACAGGAAACAAATATCAGGGACAGATCTTCTGCTCACTATAATGCTCTACCTTCTGATTCCAGAAATGGATTTCATAGTCATCTCTACTCTGCTCTATCATTCACAATAAGTGCTCCCTCTCTCTTTTATCCATCTATTCATCCATCCTTCCATTAACCTATTGATTCAACAAATATCTAGGAAGAAAATTCTGTGAGCCAGGCACAATGCAATAAGGTCTCAGTGTTAGACAAGGATTTACAGCCTTCTTGGGATGGATTAAGTCTAAACTTCCACAACCCAAACCAGCAACCATCCAGACATGTCTGAATCTTTATAGACAGTTTGGGATCCCAATCTAGTTTTACAAAAGTTAAATGAAATGGCTATGTAATATGTCTTTTTTTAATATTTTATTTATTTATTTGACACACAGAGACACAGAAAGAGAGGGAACACAAGCAGGGGGAGTGGGAGAGGGAGAAGCCGGCTTCTGGCTGAGCAGGGAGCCTAATGCAGGACTCAATCCCAGGACCCTGGGATCATGACCCGAGCCAAAGGCAGACGCTTAATGACCGAGCCACCCAGGCACCCCTATATCATTTTTGTTTAATTTCAAAATTTTCCAATCAGCTCAAAACTGGGGGATAGACGGAGGGAAATTTTTCCTATAAATAAATATACTATATGGAAAAAATATTTACTTAGCAAACAGTATATTTAGTTGATTAATTCTATTTTTGATAAAAACATCATGCCACAATTTTTTTTTCTCTTAGACAATATCTGAACAAACACCTTGAGACAGACAAAAGGAAGCAACTACACTCTAAGCAATGGAAAAGAAAAAGAATTTATATTTGGGATATCCCGAGGAAAAATGAAACAGTTGGGTTACACTGACTCCTAGAAACAGACAAAAACATCAAATTAAAGTTATTGAAATTTAAACAGGAAGTGAAATGACTACTATTTGTTCTCTGGTGTACTATGTGCTTATTAAATATCATTATACTTGAAATGAAATATAGTTTCGCAAGACTTAATTTTCACTCCTATTCACATGGTCCTAAATACCATCTACCTGGTGCCACTTGCAGGGATATTGGGAAACTCAAAAAGAAAAAAAAAAAAATTTAACCTCCCCAACCTAGCCACTTCTTCAACTACATGCAGGGTTTTTCTTCTTTATTGTAATGGTAAAGTTTATATGATCTAAAATCTCAATCTTACCCTCAGATCACGACCTGAGTCAAAATCAAGAGTCCGTGGCTGAACCGACTGAGCCACCCAGGAGCCCTTCTGAAACTCACTTTATTAATATTTCTTCACAACTACCTCAATGTTTTTTCATAGCCTGCATTAATTAACTGTAAACTTATTATTCCTCATTGCTAAACCTCTCAAGTTGTGATGATCAAATAAGAAAAAGATCAAATGAGAGGATTCATTTCAGCTGCTATTAACAGAAAGCCCCAAGTAACAGTTGCTTAAATAAGGTAGCATGTCCCTCTCTCATGTAACAGAAATCTGTTGGAGGCTGCTTGGGGCAGGAATGGTGGCTCCATAGTTATCAGTCTCCTTTTAGCTTCTTCAGTGCCAGGTCATCTCAAGCTCAAAGATAAGTGCTCCAATGCCAAATGGAAGCAGGAAAGAGGAAGGGGAAAGAATGACCAGACACCAGCTTTCACTATAGCTTATCTGAAGAAACAGAATCACCTAGTCACACAAAACTGCCAGCCACAATCTTTTGGTCTCAAGTTCCACAGGCATGAATCAGAATCCAGTCCAATCCGCCTCATTACATTTGAGGAAGCGGGTCCGTTATCCCCTCCCTTCCCTTGGATGGGAGATGGGACTGCAACACAGAATGTTCCAAACTAGTTCTCACCAAATCCTGCTGTGTCTCCAGCAACCCGACCGTTTCAGATCCTTGTGCATGACTCATCCGGCAGCGTCACAGACACGTTCTTTAAAATTTCAGCTTGTGGGCGCCTGGGTGGCTCAGTGGGTTAAAGCCGCTGCCTTCGGCTCAGGTCATGATCCCAGGGTCCTGGGATCGAGGCCCACGTCGGGCTCTCTGCTCAGCAGGGAGCCTGCTTCCTCCTCTCTCCTCTCTCTCTGCCTGCCTCTCTGCCGACTTGTAATCTCTCTCTCTGTGTCAAATGAATAAATAAAATCTTTAAAAAAAATAAAAAAATAAAATAAAATAAAATTTCAGCTTGTAATCTGACTCACAGCACATTGTAACTTGGAGTTCAGACAAAGCTTCCAATGTAACATCCTGTGACACTAATAGAAAAGGAAAACTTGATTTTTTGTAGCCAGCCATCTTAATAAATTTTCCTTTTAGCTCAAATAGATTTTTAGTTCGGTTTCTTGGTTTTCTTCAGTATTCAATTATATCATCAGAAAACAAAACTTTTTTACTACATTTATTCCACATAGTGCCTTGTTCCATTACCATATTGAATTATCACAGTGCCCATTACTATTCTTGCCTTGTTCTTAATTTTAATGGGACTGTTTTTAACTTTTCACTATACATATTTACTGTTGGTTTCTGAAATGTACTCTTAAGGGTGTTTAAGACTTGTATAGGCACTAATCATGTCTTATCTCCTTTTATTTCCATGAAATAAATTAAGTTTCCTAATGTTGATCTTTATATAACTGGAATGTGGAAACTTCCCTTAATAGTCTACAGCCACTTGTTCCCTTGTTCAAAACCATTACACTCTTCACCCCCCTTCCAACATAACTCATACCACTCCTTGCAAAGATCTCTGAAATTCTATTTTCAAATTCCTTTCTTAGTCCTCTTTCTCTTCCAGCCTATAGGTATTTTGTTTATTGCTTTGGTTTGGTTTTTTGGGCTTTGTTTTTGGTTTCGGTTTTTTGTTTTTTTGGGATTTTCTCATTTGTTTGGTTTTGTGGTTGTTTAATTTATGTGTCTGTGTCACTGGGTAGATTGAGCTCTTTAAAACAAAAACTGCTACATTTTTTTTGGCAATCTTCAGAAATTGTCAGGTGGTTCACAGCAGCTCAGACGGTGGAAGGCACAGACAGCATTGGCCAGGCAGCCCAGCTTTGTGAAGGCTCTGGGCGCCCCTCGGCCCTGCCACCACCTTGCCCTAGAGGAAGATCAGCTCTGTGAAGAGGGCGGCCAAGGAGGGGCCCAAGAGGAGATCTGCAAGGCTGTCGGCCAAACCTGCTCCTGCAAAAGCAAAAAGGAAGGCAGAAAAGAGGACAGGACAGGATAAATCTTTAGACACAAAAGGGCAAACAAAGGGGAAGGGGGAGCAAAGGCAAAGCAGGCTGAAGTGGCTAACCAGGAACCAAAGGAAGACTTCCCAGCAGAAAACAGAGAAACTGAAAATAAGGCAAGTCCATCTTCTGATGAAGCAGGAGAGAAAGAAGCCAAGTCTGATTAAATCATTGCCTATCTTATCAGTGGTTCCTGTCTCCCTTCTTGTACAGTCCTGAGGAAAATTTTTATCCCGCTATTGTGTAAATGCAAGTTTTTTAGTAGCTCTAAAAACGTTTTTAAGAAGGAGGGAATCTCACCTCAACCCATTTTTTAAGTGTAAATGCTTTTTGGTTTTAAGAGGCAAAATCATTTGTTGGTGGTGTATTTTCTGGTAGGATCAGAAAAGAGTGGGATATTGGGTGTGGGAGGCTTTGATTGCCTTGGGTGTCAGCTTAACATTCCATAGATGGAGTAGTTGTTCTATCCTATAATATGAAGCATACTAAATGGCAATTTGGAGTCAATCGTGCATTTAATACGTCTTGAACATTTTAAATTACTTCTATTTCCGTGTTGTTTTTGGTAGAATTGTTTCCTAAAGAAACCTGCTCCTTGATCTTGGCTCTCCTGGTCAGAATTTTGTGCACTCTGTCACATCTTGGTGGTGGTAGTCCAGTTTTCTAGAAATTCTGTTAATGTGCTGTGCAAGGTTGAAAATTTGAGTACGTAGTGTATAAGATATTAAATTGTGAACTAATGGGGCATAACAAGGTAACGGTGTATCATTTGGGGACATTGGTACTTGATACACTGTTAAGGAAAATCTGCCTCCAGATTTTAAGCTGGGAGGTCACTGAAATAACTTTTGGAAAATAATCACAACTACGTGATTTTTTTTTTTTAGATTTTCTGTACATACATTAAGAAATGTATATAAATTGAGGGCGCCTGGGTGGCTCAGTGGGTTAAAGCCTCTGCTTTCGGCTCAGGTCATGATCTCAGCGTCCTGGGATCGAGGCCCGCATCGGGCTCTCTGCTCGGCAGGGAGCCTGCTTCCTCCTCTCCCTGTCTCTCTGCCTGCCTCTCCACCTACTTGTGATCTCTCTCTGTGTATCAAATAAATAAATAAAATCTTTAAAAAAAAAAAAAAAAAATGTATATAAATTGAGACGTCTTTACTGATCCTCAGAACAACTAATAAAGCCTCAACTATGAAAGAAAAAATTATCTTAATGCCTGGCATGTAATCGATGTTCAATAAATACCACAATGACTTAGAGGACACTGCCTTCTGAACTTGATGTTAAATAAACAAAACAAAAAACAACAACAAAAAAAGTAGAGGCCAGTATCTGGGATGAACATAGATGTAAAAAATCCCAACAAAATACTAGCAAACTTAATTCAACTACATATTAAAAGGATCATCTACAATGATCAAGTGGGACTTATCCATGAGATGCAAGGGTAGTTCAACATTTATAAGTCAATAAATATACTACACCACATTAACCGAATAAAAGATAAAAATCATGATCATTTCAGTAGATGGGAAAAAGCATTTTACAAAATTCAATATCCTTTCATGATAAAACCTCCCTACAAGTATAGAAGGAAGGTAACTCAACATAGTAAGGGTCATATATAACAAGCCCACAGTTAATATTATACTCGGTTGTAAAAAGCTGAAAGCTTTTCCTTTAAGATGAGGAACAAGACAAGGATGCCCACTCTTACCACTTCTATCAACATAATACTGGAAGTCCTAACTAGAGTAATTAGGCAAAATAAAAAAAAGAAATAAAAGTTATCCACATTGGGAAGGAAGATGTAGAATGAATTCTATTTCTGATAAAACTATTCCTTGTCTCTTTCGGTTTGTATTTATATAGAACAAAGTTTGTCACGTCTTGGTTTTCAACCTTTCTTTTGTAAGGCATTGTCATTTGCCAACAACACATAGCTATTTATTTTTAAATCGAATCTGATGGTCTTGGTCTTCTAATAGGATAATTAATTTATTACATTTCTTCTAATTACTAACATGTTTGTATTTATTACAGTTTTTTAAAGATATTATTTATTTGACACAGAGAGAGAGATCACAAGTAGGCAGAGAGGCAGACAGAGAGGAGGAAGCAGGCTCCCTGCTGAGCAGAGAGCCCGATGCGGGCTCTATCCCAGGACCCTGAGATCATGACCTGAGCCAAAGGTAGAGGCTTAACCCATTAAGCCACCCAGGTACCCCTGTATTTATTACATTTTAAACTAAGGTTTTTAATTGACTATCCTTTTCTTGTATCTTGTGTATTTTGTTTTGTTTTGTTTTCTTTTCCTGCCTTCTGTGGACTTGATAGAAATGTTTTCCTGGATAGAAATCAAACATTCTATTTCTATTATTTCTATTTCTATTTCTATTTCTATTATTGCAGTAGTTTTGTTTCCTTTAAAATTTTAACATACACAATTTTATTTCTTCTGACTGAAGTCTAAAGTTAATCAATAATTACTATCATCTTTCAAAAGATGCAAAGTTATGTAACAAAGTATATTTTCTTCAGGTACTTGACCTGGTTTTTAAGCCCTCCCCAGTTATTATTAGTGATGGTCATAATTTTAGTGATTTTAAGTTTGTTATGTCAATTACTTTGTTCCCTATTTTTTTTCTCACTTTCCAAACTTTTTTTAAAAAGATTTTATATATTTATTTGAGATAGAGAAGGAACAGGGGAAGGGGCAGAGGTAGAGGGAGAAGCAGACTCCCTGCCTAGAAATTCATAAACACAAAAGCACAAATAAAATGTTGTCTGTAGATCCTCACTGAAAGTCATGCAGAAGGATATGCTTCAGCAAGGAGAAAATTGAATTATTAAAACTTTGGAGAGGTGCCTGCTACATGACTCCTAATCTGAGTATAAATGTAGAATGTGCAGCCTAGGAACCATTTTTCTCTAGCACAACATAAAGCAGATGAAATTTTGTAACCTGAACTTAAAGAAAAAATTAACCTAACCAAGTTAGTACAAAATTCTATGAGGAACATGTCCACTGATAATCAGGACTTTATGATGAGTATGGTTCTTTTTTTTTTTTTTTTAAGATTTTATTTATTTATTTGACACAGAGAGCGAGATTACAAGTAGGCAGAGAGGCAGGCAGAGAGAGAGGAGAGAGGAGGAAGCAGGATCCCTGCTGAGCAGAGAGCCTGATGTGGGCCTCGATCCCAGGACCCTGGGATCATGACCTGAGCCGAAGGCAGCGGCTTTAACCCACTGAGCCACCCAGGCGCCCCGAGTATGGTTCTTTTGTAATTTCTTTTTATCCAATGTCTGATTTAGGGGGCTTTCCTCCTATACAAAATTGATGTTTACTTCATAGAGGTCTTTATTTTGTTGTTGTCATCATTTACTGTAGACAAAGATCAGATGGATTGTTTCATTAAGCAAACCATGAGGATGGGTTAATTACACAGTTAAAACAATACTGGCATTCTGAATTAATGAATATGTTCATTTGTTTAGTTCCATTTATGTAAAGAATTTAGTACAATCACATCTGGTAAGCTTTGAAGTCTAAGAAACGATTCTAAACATTTTTATTCAAATAATTGCTCAGCACCACAAGTGCATCTGTCCGTTACTTGTTAATTGACTGAGCTAGGACTACACAACCATGCCATCTGTCATGAACACTTCTTCCAAATACCCGTTGACCCCTTAGTGTTAAATGCAAATTGACCTACTCATTTAACTAGTAAGTTTTATGTGTCTGATTCAATTATGCCAGTTTACCACTTCTTTTGCTCACCACACATCTGGATTTTATTTTTGCCAAGGCAGTAATTGTGTTAACAAACATCATTCAACTACTAGAGTCCTCTTAAGTCTAAACATACCTTTAAAATAGATTCATTTGGGGCGCCTGGGTGGCTCAGTGGGTTAAAGCCTCTGCTTTCGGCTCAGGTCATGATCTCAGCGTCCTGGGATCGAGGCCCGCATCGGGCTCTCTGCTCAGCAGGGAGCCTGCTTCCCCCTCTCTCTCTGCCTGCCTCTCTGCCTCCTTGTGATCTCTCTCCCTCTGTGAAATAAATAAATAAAATCTTTAAAAAAATAAAATAAAATAATAAAATAAAATAGATTCATTTGACCCTTAGATTTTAGCTCTATTATTGTGTTTAGTAGTCCATGTAATTCCTTATAGCTTTTAAACCCAGATTGATAGAAACATTTTTTTAAATATTAATACCTGGCATTAAGTGTTGAAAATCTATTAGGAGTAAGGTAAAAAATATGAGAAATCTTCAATGTCATTTTGATAAAATCTCTGAAAACAAAACATCTTTGTATTCATTTAAAGGATGAAATAAAGAGATGTTCAAAGCTTCACATGAGGAGATGTTTCCTTCTTTGTCTAACTCATGGGATTCTGTACAAATTATTCTCATTAAAGCTTATGATAATCTTGATTGTAACTTCCCTAGGGTCTCAGTGGGAAACCAGAGGCTGGCATTTCTAAAGTTTTCTAAAAGATAAAGATAACATCCCAATTATTCTATAGCATGGTTATCCACTACTTACATGCCATAGCTTATTTGGATGCTTTTAATGCTCTTGTATGTATAGCACACAAGTAAATCATCATTTACAACTGGCATTACAAATGTCGTACCAAAAGTTCGGCATCTCGTCATAGTGGATACTGTGTTGTGCTGCTCTGAAATCCTCCTCAGGACTGAAACACTCATTTCTTCCTTTGCTGGGAATGTTGGTCAACAGCTCTGATTCTCTCTCTCCAGGAATTAGCTTCAGCCAAAGAGAACAGACTGGACCAAGTTCAACCCTCCCCCCCACCCCCCGCAAGGGAGGCCTGCATTCAATGACTGGTAGATACAGGAGATAAAATCCTGGCTTCTTGCCTCAAAACATAAAAACTCTGAATGGCCATCCTAGGTGGAGGGCTTCCTGTAGGATTGTCTGAGGCCCCAGTTGCAACTGCTTCATAGCTCACCTTCTTGGTCTGCTCAATATGGCTCCAATCACGTTTCCTAGCTGTTCATAAGAGCAATCCCCAATAAACCTCCTGTATGTAAATCTCAGAATCTCAGAGTCTGTTCCTTGGAGAACCTGTCCTGTGGCACTTCGTTTCCTTGATGTACGTGATGTTTCAATGAAAGCAATGTAACATCTCATGTTTTATATGAAAAAAAAGCTCCACAGTCAATAGAAACTAGAAAGAAAGAATTGAAAGACCTGGGTAAGCTGGGGACATTGTGAAACACACTTTCAGTTATCAGCTGGAATTGGTTTTAGAAGCATTCACGAAACTGTTTTTCTCAAAACAGCAGGAGGAATTTCTACTAAAGAAATGCAACAATTCACCAGATGAACTGGAAATGAAGACGGTGCATTTTGTAGTAGCATTTCATTAGCTATGGGGTTTGCATTTCCCCTGAACAGAAGTGATAATTTGTCAGAGAAATACTTCATCATTAAAAAAAGGAAGAAATATCATATGTAGTATATTAATCAAAACATTTAGGGTAGGAGAACTTTAACTTAGTTATATGAAAATACACAAATACGTAAAAATGCAGGCTCTGGCCAGTGAGGTAGGATGAAGATAAAGAGAGTTAAATTAAATCTAAATCTACTCCATGACAATCTGATCTCCACTAGGGCTGTTGAAATGGTAGATCACTTTTGTACTTGCTGATGTGGCAAAGAAAAATAGCATATCTATTAGAAATTCCATTTAAAGACTCCAAGATTCTGGGTCACTTCAACACCTGCCTCCTAAACAACTTGGAAATCTCTAAGGAAGTAGCTCATTTATGCCACCTAAGCATGGTTTCAGTCACCAATTATACAACTCTAATTTGTTGTATAAACAAAGTCAATCAAGCCCAATATAAACATACTTCCAGATGTTTCACTGATTTCAGTCATTGGGGAAGCAAAAGCTCCCTATTAATGAATTGGAAACTGATAAATCAGCATTACACATGTTCAAAATTTGTTTACTCAGATTACACACACACACACACACACACACACACACACACCATTATATTTTTGCTCTTCTAAGGAGTAGAGAATAAACTCATGAGCTAGTACCTGTGATTAATCACCAACAGCTGTGCATTACATAACTCTACATATGGACCAGAAGACACCAGCTCTAGGGGCCCAGTGTCCTATTAATCATGCTTAAGGTTTAGGGGTGTATTGAGGAGCACATTTGTGTTGATGAATAAACAATCTATTGAATTAATATTCTGCAACTGAAGTTTGTCTTTCTTTCATTCTTAACAGTAGTGAAGACAAAAAAACAATTTTATAAACAGCATATGTCTATGAATTCATTCTATAAAGATAAGCAGTCATATATTTTTTAAGATTTTGTTTATTTATTTAACAGAGAGAGAAATCACAAGTAGGCAGAGAGGCAGAGAGAGAGGAGGAAGCAGGTTCCCTGCCGAGCAGAGAGCCTAATGCGGGCCTCGATCCCAGGACCCTGAGATCATGACCTGAGCCGAAGGCAGAGGCTTTAACCCACTGAGCCACCCAGGCACCCCAAGCAGTCATATTTTTAGTAGATCTATTCTATACATGTGTGTAGTACTACAGTAAACCTTGGATCTACCAAAACTGAAATGATATAAAGGCCTATAACTTATACTTGGCATTGACTTAATTTCCTATGTCAAATTAGAAGGAGCAATCAGAGGCTTATTCTTGAGTCAACGCACAGGTAAATTAATGTCACTAGCTACAATGAAAATCAGGCAAGAAATTATGATAGAGATTTATATGTTCCCAATTACAAAAAAAGGAACACAAAACCCAGACGACTGAAAATAAAGCATTAGCTTTAAACTGTGTGACCAGACAGAATGCAACTGGTAAGAATAACAGAGAATTTTGTAATAACTATCGAATCCTATGATCTCATTTATAACTCTAATTTTTAGGTTTCATTTTTTTCTTTTTTGGCATTGCCTTTGTTTTGAGGGGGGTTCTTTTTTCTTTTTTTAATTTTTATATAAATTCGATTAGCCAACACATAGTACATCATTAGTTTCAGATGTAGAATTCAATAATTCATTGGTTACACATAACACCCAGTGCTCATCACATCATGTGCCCTCCTTAATGCCCATCACCCCAATTATCCTGTCTCCCACCCACGTCTTCTCCAGGAACTCTCAGTTTGTTTCCTATAAACTGAATAGGAAGTAATCAAAGGGAGACCAACTGTGGGCATGGCCTTTGAAAGATCATGATTTGCAAATAACTCGTTCAAGAGGAATGTGTTTGCAGACCCTACTGTGTGCCAAGCATTACATTGCCTTGGGCGACATTAAAATGATTAAGACAAAATCTTGCCTTCTAGGAGCTTGCAGTCCGAAAGAAGAAAGACAACAAATAATGGCAACAAAATAAGGATGAGTACTAATAAAGGCACAGATTACTACAAGAGCATAGGAAGTGGGGAATTAATTTTGCCAAGGTCAAGGGAAAGTGTGGATATGGTTAGGACATTTGAAAGGGAGAATAAACAGAAATTTTCCAGCCAAGACATGGAAGGGAATTCCAGGTAAAGAAATACAAGGGCCTAAATCACGGAGACCTGAAATATATGGCAAATTCTAAAATGAACCAGAGAAAAGTGAGGAAAAGGGGAGGCTGGAAAAACCTATATGAAAGTACAGCAATATCTACTCTCATACATTCCATGCCATCTTTTAATTTTTCATGACCTTTATATTAAAAGTACCATTTCAAACAATTAATTAGTAATGACAGATCAAAATCAACATGCTCACTAAATTCTTCCCTCCAAAAAATTGTCAGTCAGCTTCATAAGTGCTTGATCTCTGAATATCATGAATTCCACTGAATTGAGAATTAGGAGACAGGGGTCCCTCCCATATTCGAGATAAATCATGTCACTTCACCGAATGCCAGTTCTTTCACTCATCAGTGAAATGCTGGTTTGAGGTACAATCTTGCCTTAAGGTCTCTTGCAGCTCCAAGAGACTGATTACTATTGAACTGAGTATCAACCCTAAAAAGAAAATCCATTAAAGGGAAATTGTTTTTCTAAAAAACAAAAAAGGCAAGTTAAGTGAAAATACAACAGGCAAGGATGCAGAGGTCAAATAGAGAACACACTGAAGAGGAGTTGGAAATGCCATACATCTTAAAAAGTGACAATTTCTGTTAAATGGCCAATCCTGCTTTTTTTTTCCAAAAGCTGCATGGAGAAAGTCCTTGGAAGATAATTTGAAGTGTATTCTTACATTTCCCTTTCATATATATAAAATAGAGAGAGAGGGGCTAGGGATCATCTAAATTCTCTGGGGGATTTTGACAAACAAGATTGCTAAAAATTGGTAACACATTCTTATAAAAAGCAACATGGGATAAGAAAGCAGATATACTGCCTTTGTCTCCTGGCTTCATGACTTCTCAGTTGTATGTTCTCAGACAAGCACTACACCTGTTTTCTAGGCCTCAGTTCCTTGATATGCAATAATGGGAGACAAATCCCATTGAGCTGTAGCGAGGAACACAAGGAACGGTCTGTGTAATCCATTAGCACCTCTGGCAACGGGGTGGGTACTAGGTAAATACGAATTCATAATGATTCCTAAAGATGAAAAATTCTAATTCATCATGATTCATGTTTCATATGATAAAGCATAAAGAATAACATGTATTCTATCATGCTGTATTAGGCTTCATCTTAAATCAGTGTTTACTATCTTTAGATGAGGCCTAATTTAGGTTCTTCAAAAATAATTTTAAAATTTGAAATTTCAAAACACTCATAAGTTTAGAGACAGACTAAAAATATTTTTCTACTGCCCTCCCATTTTTTACTCAAACCATATCATATAACTTCCAGGTATTTGTTACTACACGGACTTTAAATTTCTGCTTGTGGGGCGCCTGGGTGGCTCAGTCAGTTAAGCATCTGACTCTGGCTCAGGTCATAATCTCGGGGTCCTGGGATCAAGTCCCACATCGAGCTCCACACCCTTCTCCCTCTCCTTCTACCCTTTTCTCTCTCTCTCTCAAAGAAATAAAATCTTAAAAAAAAATAAACTTCTGCTTGTGAAGATCAATATATATTGATCTGGATACTTCCCCACCTTTTCTAGATGCAAACAGGATTTTTCTCACAATTGGGTGTTTATTTCAAAGGAGAAATATATTCCAACATATTCTTTTAAAAAAAATATCAGAGCCTTAGGCTAATAAAGCCCTAGCACAGTGCCATAAAAATTATAGACAAAGACAGAATTACTCATGGGTTTGACTGTACAAAACAGTCTTCTGTAGAGTATTTAATTCATGTGCAATCGATCATGATTTGGAAGAGATTTCTTTTCTAGTCCCATAAGTGGTAACAATTTAAGTCAACTCCTAATTACCTGAACTATCATTAAAGGGAAACATATGTGTAATCTTAATAATCTAAACTAACCAAAAATACCATATCTTGTACGAAAATGTCTTTTCAGTCATTTTTGAGTAACCAGGATATTCAAGGTAATATGAGAGGAGCACAAAAGTTTAAGAGCCAGTCACATGACCTAAGAGCTTATCATGCAATAGGACACATAAGACAAGAGGAATCAGTAATAAATGCTAGCAGAGAGCAGAGGAAGAAGATACTCCATCAGGCTGTGTGATCAAAACAGTCTTCATGAATGTGACAGGGCTTGGACTTGGTCTGAAATGATGGGTAGGATATTGATTGATGGTGAAGAGGACAAGTGGCAAGCAATACAGATAAAAAGAACAGTAGAAGAGGTTTCATGACTATGGGGAGAACCATAAATTATAAAAGAAATTTAAATCTAAAACCAAAGCAGCCAATTAAATCTTCTAGAATTCTCAACATAGGGCATTCCTGAAGGAAGGTGGGATAGTGCCAAGCACTTAAGAGGACTCAAATGTGCTGATTTATGATTTATACTACACATTTTAAACATAGGAATCGTTAAGACTTAATGATATTCCATCACACACTGAAACATCTTAACAGAGCGTTCACTGGTTTGTGGGGGGGGGCAGGAAATGGTTTTCCTATTATGGAGTGGAGCAGATATACTGGATAATCTAAGGGATACAGGCATCATACACATGTTAAGATCTTTCCACAAATTATGCACCACCCTAAACAAGTGGATAAATAGTCTTTCGGTACTCTGCCAGAAACATACCCTTCCATTCCAAAAACAAATGAGCATATCGTTTTGAAACTTTCTCATCTTTTCTCTTTCCTCTTTAAATTTTTCTAACTGCCACTTTTTAGGCAGGTCTTGCTATGGAATACATTAACTAGAGAATTTTCAGGGGAATGTGATTTCTTTCAGTCAACCTAAAAAAAAAAAGAGTTTACTTTACAAGTAAATATGCACTTCAAAGAAACTCTTTTAAAATCTTCTCTTAAATAACAGAATCTCTTTCTTTTTAACTTTATGTCAGGTTGACATCAAAAGATAAGATTATTGAATTGTTTTTCCTGTTTGGAGCAACTCAGCTGGCAGTCACTAATATAGTTCTTTTCAAAGACTTGTGAGACAAATAAAAGAGATTTATTTAGGCAAATTTCCTCCTCCAAGGACAATCTAAGAGAGTCTTACCTGGGGACAATGGGCAGTGTCTACCTAAGACAATGTCCATCTAACTGGAGGGCAAGACGATGAGTGTGCCCATGCCGAAATAATCCATCTGTAACCTGCTGTTTTAATTACTGGGAACTGCAGTACAAATGACACAAATAACAATGTTATAACTTAAGAAGGGGAGAAATTATCTTAATCGACCTTGTAGAATTCCTCTGTCTTAAAATAGATGAAGCACATGACTTTTTGCAGGTAGTAAAAATGTTCTCCTTAGAATGTTTTTCCGGAGAAATTGGGTAGTAAACAGTGGCATAATAAGAAAATTAAAAAACAAGTTATTCAACAGATTGATATTTATAATATTTTTATTCATTCTGCTCATTATTTTACTTCACCTATCTTTTGTCAATTTTCCCTTAGTCCTATAAGAGATTCCTATATGTTTTACCTTTTTTTTATTCAAAGCACAATTAAAATTTGTTTCCTTTTTAAATGTATGTTGTAAAGGTTGAATATGTAACATATAACCTGTTACAGCATTATCCAAGAACAAATGATAAATAATAACATCATATAAGCCAATAAAATTGTACTAAGTAGCATCACTTACAATCAAGGGTTGGTAAAATTTTTTCTGGACCCAGCAATATAATAAATATATTAGATTTTGTGATTACACAGTCTCTGCTCCTACTCTTCAATTCTGTTGCAGTGCAAAAGCCACACAGATAAATGGGAGCAGTTCTATCCTAATAAAATGTATTGACAAAATCATGTGACAGGTTTGAGTTGGCAGTGCCAGTCGTAACTTGCTGATCCCAAAATAGATAATTAAAAAATCATCTTGTAGATGTAAAAGTCCCTTAGAAATTCACTCATGCTATAAGCAGTAAGAAAGAAATTCAAATGTAAAGGTTTTCTTCCCTAACAATGAAACTCAATGCAGGACTAATTCATTTTTTCTTACAGTGCTCTTTATTTATATTTTTTCCTGCACATGGAAAAACCTGACCGAGTGTAAATACGTCAACATTTTTAAATGTATTCTTAATAAATGTCAGGTTAGGTGTGAAGGAAGAACTAGAGGAGGCTGTACTGCACCAATTTCCTGTTCAGCCGAGAAAAAAGTTGCAACATCAACATTCAATACCAACATCCCAAATGTAGAGTCAACAAATGAGATTCTTCAAAAAACACTGGTTATAGGTAAAGTAATACTCAAAAGAAGGCAAGTTTATTTCAAGGTCTTAGAAGTGAAAGTAATTATCACAGAGCTGTGTTTTAACTCCTGTTGCATGTTTAGTCCACATAATCACTTACTGCTGTACCCCAAGGAACAAAGTGGACAGGGACTGGCTTCTTTGAAAGAGGCGCCAAGAAAAATCAAACATGTTCAATCGGAATCTGTTTTCATGGTTTGAAGCATATCAGAAAAAACAGATACGTTCTTCTGCTTCTCATCTCAAGCATTAAGACTCAAGAGGCTGCTGGAGATAACCATTACTCTCCTTTCAACAGGTGCTCAATTTAGTAACACATAAGGAAAAGTATTTCCCTTTGAAGAAAAGAGCTTTAAGTGAGAATATGAAGATAACAGCAATTGTCTTAAGTAAATTCTAATCAAAATTTGTTCCAAACACCACTTCATCAACAACCTTGAAGAAATGAGAAATCTATTTTTTTTGGTATCCTAAAATATAAAACATTCAGAATCATAGTAAACTAGTGCTGCACTGTTTATTTATATTAAAACACCTTAATCTGAAGCTAAACTGTCCTCCTTAATCTAAAAAAAAAAAAGCACTAAATAGTCCTGCCACTTTCATGATTATTTCAATACATATTTATCTCCCTACAGCTCTTCCTCCATTCATTGAGCCAACACAAATCTACTCAATACCTACTACACCCCGGGTCCTGCGTGAAAATGGAAGGGACTCGCATTCAGAGTTTAGTCTAGAATTAAAGGTCCAAAGAGATAATGGCTGTCAATTAAAGGAGTATTTTTGTGATACTATAATTTCAAGTGTGCTAATCGTCTTAGTGTAGACAAACAAGGGAAGAGCTGGGAGAGAAGGGACCCCAGACGGAGGGAACAACTCGTGAAAAGGCCTGAGGATCCCTTCAAATGTCAGTCATGGAAAATAGGAGAAGTTTGGTGTGACTGAGCCAGGAGAGAAGGGCTGGGGAGGCGGATGGAGAACTACCATAAGTGGTCTCACAGAACCTGTACAAGAGTGAAACAATGGAATCCAAGAGTGGTCCAATTAGGAGAAAGAAAATTCAATGAAAGGGAGGGAGACTGGTTAGAAGTTTCCAGTCTGTTTTATTTCCTACACAAATTTAAATAGAGACTCAAACTCAATCCTGCAGAGAGTTGAAAACTAAAGCTCAAACTCTAGCATCTTACTTTTTTTTTTTCTTTAACACATGGATGCTATCAAGACCAAAGACAAGAGCAGCTGTGTTACTGGAAAACTAGCAGATTTCTATGAACATAATGGTTGAATTCTGTTAAGTCCCTTTGGGGAGTACTGTTATGACCATAAAATACAATTAAAATGTATTATTGTATTTTTTTCCATTTTTAATGGTTTTGAAATACATCCTTGTTTCCTGCCTTATGAAAGCAGTAAATACACAAACATTTCATTGAACACACCCATATTATTTGGAGTTCCTTCTCCTCCTCCAACTAAGACATGCCTCATTCTCCATTGTCTCTTCTCACTAGATTAAAAAATAAATAAATAAAAGGCAACATGCCAACCTACAGCAAGAGGAAAGGGGAAACAAACAAACAAAACATAGGAAAAGGGAAACAAAATTTTGTGAGAAAATAAAAAATGGAGGTAGATTATAATAATGAAAATTTTAAATTGTTTTTCACATCATTGTGGGAGGTTTTTCTTTTTTTTGATTTGGTTTGGACTCTGATTAAGGAAACTATTTTCATATGGTTAAGTATTAAAAGAACAAGAATATTTCAACCTTAGTTATCTCTGTCCTCACCCTCAATATAAAATAATCAAGGCTGCATTTAGCGATTGCATTTCACATATAGCAAGCAAAACTCTCAGCTTGTGTTACACGTCCAGGCCAATTTCTCCATCCACTTGCTATCAATCCTGATACGTTGTATCCTCTTCTGGCTCAGGGCTTTGCTTTGCTCTGTTCACATTCCTTCTCCTCCATAAAACATTGTCCTTGTTCCCTATACCTTTCACCACATGACCGCCTTTTTGTCTTCCAATACCTAGTTCATGTTCAAGAAGTTCTGCTCATTGGCGAACTTCTGATTCTCCCTGAGTTAGTTACCACTTCTGGGGTCTCCCCTGCCCTTACTACTCTCATCTTTCTAATCCGGCATTTATAAAGTTGAATTATAATTCTTTGCCTCTTTTTCTTGCAGTACACTGTGAATTTTCTGAAAACAGTAATCATGTGTGATTGTAATTTTTATGTATGCCATCTTTTGGTAAAACAGCAGGCATATAATAGGCTTTGAATAAATAGTGAATTCAATACATCACATAAAAAATACAAAAGACCTATGAAGGAGACAATTGGTACTGAAATTATATAGAGAGCTGTTTTTCTAAATGGATACAAAATCTTTGCCTGGCTTTGCTTCCCAGTGATTTAGAGTAAGTCAAAGGAATTAGCCCACATTGTCTCTTAACCTTTAAATTTAGAGGCAAAAAAAAAAAAAATCAGGATTATTTTTACATATTTATAATATATACATAACACATTCATAAATATATAAATATGTCAATAATGTAAATGATAGTAGATTTCCTTTTATATAATATTGATAAGAAGTTTTTATGAATATTGATAAGAATATTGATCCTTATAATGAGCATCGGAAGCTCCCTAACATAAAATAAAATGATTATCAGTGGGCGCCTGGGTGGCTCAGTGGGTTAAAGCCTCTGCTTTCGGCTCAGGTCATGATCTCAGGGTCCTGGGATCGAGGCCCGCATCGGGCTCTCTGCTCAGCAGGGAGCCTGCTTCCTCCTCTCTCTCTGTCTGCCTCTCTGCCTACTTGTAATCTCTCTCTCTGTGTCAAATAAATAAATAAAATCTTTAAAAAAAAAAAAAGAACTTTAAAAAAAAAATGATTATCAGTGAATCAAAATTAAATATTAAATGATCTATTTTAACTATTCTGCATTTGAGGATTTGGTTATTCATTTTTTCATCAGTTTTTTCTTGGCCTGGATTCTATCTAGCAGAAACGGTTAGCCTTAAGGCTACAGAACACTAATAATTCCTTAAGTTCTTGAATAAATTACTTGCTCAGAGTATCTGTCAGCTTTGTCCTCGGAGGTTTTTCCTCCTCAGCTAGAGGAGATGCAGCTATTACAGGTCCTTTGAAGACCTCTGGTGGTAAAAAGGAAGCACTGTTCGCCACCCACATCACAACTCCTGAAGTTAAATCTCTCGGGGAGCACTTTCTTTCTAATCTTCAGTTTCTATTTTGCATAGAACTCGTTCACAAACAAAGAAAGCTTCCCAACATATCTCCTGTTCTGATAATTACTTGAATCTTAACCTTCCCAACTATAAACCGAACAAACAACAAAAGAACATCAAGAGCAACAAAAACCCAAACAATGAAAGCATGGGGAGGTCACTCTCCTGACTGAAACGTCTTCACAGATTGGAGATTAACATTTTTAAAAAGGCAAATTTATTCACGATTTCTCCAGAGTCAGAGATGGACTAGAAAAAAAGGACGTTTTCTAGTTCAACATAAGAAGGCTGGCCACCAAACACGGAAAAGAATATTCCCTAGGTTGGATTTTAAGCTCTAGCCATTTGTGAAGCAAGCTAGAGAAGGAAGTTTACATGTGATAAAGTGAACTCTGAATTTTCCGTCTATAATTCAGCCCACCTTGACAAGCAAAATCATATTAATAGCTTTCCATTTATATGAGCCACGTACTTTACAAACTGCTTTACGTGTAAATTTATGCAAGTTCCCTTCTCAGTCTGAGACTCTGTTGTCTCCTATGCAAAGGTGTAGGGGTGGGGGTTGATTAAAATTCTGAGCATCAGAAGTTGGGTCCAACGCCATACTCATTGGTTCTGAGTACTAGCTCTGATTCAATTTGTATGGCCCATGGAAAGTTATTTAAATTCCCTGAGGTTCATGAGGAGTATGGGAGACATACCCTACCCAAATAGTTATTCATGCTTCAGTTCTTTCTACATTAACACCTGCAAATATGGTAAACACTCTAAATGATGGCTATAAAATTATTCTTAATATATCCCTGAAATACATCTTCCTGCAAATTTTATCCATCAGCATAGGTAAATCTAAAAAGACAGGTGTCTACTCTTCTGCTTCACATCTCTTCAAATGCTTACAAAATCACTTATGCTTCTCCCAGTTAGCTAAAATTCCTTCTACTCTCCTCATAGGACATTTTTTCAAGTTTTCTTGCCACTTCTCCTCACTATGAGCCACCTCCAGTAGGACTGATACAAATTTAAAATAGAGCAAACAGCGAGATGAAAGGTTGATAGACTTAGTAAAAGACTATGAACTTTCTCCTCTAATAGCCTTAAAACTTCATCCACCTTGAATGGTCCAGCCAAAATGAGAAGAAATGGAATGGGACTAGATAACCTTTTTAAAATTTATTTTAGCTCATGTTACAATGGCATGAATCTTTTACAGAGGCCCCACTACTACAATCTGAGTTAGAAGAAATAATCTGCTTCATAAACGCAAAATAAATGTGCAGATTCACCTCACACACGGTCCGAGGTCTGGGAAACTCCTTGTGAAATCACTTTTAGAGAAAACTCAATTTCCCAAGCTCTTACTGAGTTGGTAGTTTCCAGTAAGTGAAATAAAAGCAACCATATTTCTTATCCCTCTTCATACAGAGTGTCTCTCTTGTATTACAATATTTTACTAGAGGTAATCTATATTTAGTTTGGGATTTTTTATTCCACTATTATTTACCCATTAAAATCTCTATCAAGCTAAAAATAAGACATTAATTTCATATTTCTAAGTTCAGTATACAGTAACACTATTAGTGAATGGACAATTACAAAACACAAGGCGAAAATGAATTATAAAATGAGATTCTAGAAAAAATGTGACCTAGTCAAGAAAAGGCCATTCGGTTACTTTAACAAGGAATATTTAGGCCCTCTAGGCAAGATTCACACTCCATATAGGGTTTCCCAGAAATAGTCATTTGGTACCACATTCACAAGCCATATAAAAGAGGTCTCCCAAAGAGCTAATTTTAAAATTCAATCAATGGAAACATGAAAAACCTTTATCCTGGGGTAAAACCCAGCTGCCAACATTATGGTTAGGACTCTGCCTTGAGCACACATTATAAGAAGGACAACAGATAGAGAGTATAACTTGACCTGAAGACTCAGCTTGGGAAAAGTAACCTTTCCGCACTTCAGCCGCCACATTTACGATAAATGGCTTACCTTGAAGATGCTCTGTGAGGGTTAAAAGAGACAATGTAAGATTCCTGTAACATAGTAGTCATTACTCTTTGTGCCTTCCACCACCTCCCCCAGGTGGAAAACGCCCCATGGAATTCTTTACCTTTTTCCCTTGGGTTCTTTCAAAATTTGGACCAGTAACCACCAGATAAATTTGGCTTTCTCCATCCTGAGAGACAATACCTGTGCTCCTTCTAGCTCCCCCGGGTGAAGCTGGGTGAGGTGGTCCGTTCTGCCTCCCAGGGCCTTCCATTCCTTCTTTGACAGATGGCTCTGGCACTCCCCGTCCTGCGGTTATTCTTCCGGAGGGCTAGGCATCCAGGAGGGATTTTTATGTATTTGCAGGGGCTCCACCACCTGGCTTGTCAGCTGTTGCTACTTTGAGGCGGCTGGGCTAGCCTTGGCTCTGCAGCTTCCAGGCCCCCGGTGCCACTCCTCTGAGAGTCAAAAGTGAGCCTCTTGGTTCTGGAGAGGTTTCAGCTGAGCTTTTCTGCCCTCGTCTATGTGATCTACTGTTTGTTAGAGGAGATGCAGCTAGGCCTCTGGGGTAATGCTTCCCAAACATCGTTTATTGATTGTTGGGATCATCTGGGGGTCCAACTAAAAGTGAGGATTCCCAGCTTCATCTCCTAGATATGCATCTGCAGTAGGCCAAGGGTAGCCTCAGGGATCTGATTTGGCCATCATCACCAGTGAGACTCACGACTAGCACGTTTAAGAATTATTTACCCCCTCAAAATTAGCATTTGTTATACAACTAGAGATTGTCTTTCCTGTAAGCAAATGCAATGATTCAGAAATGAATATAGAAATTTTGTTGTTATTATACAGATCACAATGTTCAAAAGTCTATTATTTTAAAACTTCAAAGTTCTTGATAAAAATGTTTGTGTTAAAGAGACGTCTAGGTAGTTCACTCGGTTACGCAGCTGACTTTGGCTCAGATCATGGATATCAGAGTCCTGAGACTGAGCCCCAAGCTGGGTTCCCCACTCAACAGGAAGTTTCCCTGCCCCTCTGCCCTTCCCTCTGCCCCTCCTCCCACTTGTTCTCTCTCTCTCTCTCTCTCTCTCAAAATAAATAAAATCTTAAAAAAAAAAAAAAAGTTTGGGTTAAGATGTTCTACCAAAACTACAAAGCAAAACAAAAAACCTAACTGCACATATATAAAGACTACTCTGAGTTACGGAGATGGATGCACCCATTAGATTTAAATCTTATTTATGGCTTTGGATCTTGGCTTCATGGTTTGTCTGATTATGCCTAGTAAAAATGAGACATGTTGTATAGTGGGTGCTAACACTGCTGAAACTCTATAGATTTAAATATATTAGACTAAGGTTTCGAAATACGTATGCTTCATCCACTAGGCCTGCGATTGTGAGATTGTGCAGTAGAATGCCACTATGATTACCTTCATTAGTTCCCTTTAATCCATAGGACCTGCTTATCCAAGAGTGTATCTGTTTGGGAAGCATACTTTTCCCACTTACTCAAACTTGAGTCTCTCTTGAAATAATTAGACATGAGGTAAACAGGGGCGCCTGGCTGGCTCAGTCAGTAGAGCATCTGACATGGATATTTCTGATATCCAAATGGAATTAGAATGAACATTGTGTTACTTAAGAAAACACAAAGAAAAGCAAAAATTAAAGAAATGTAAAAATTTAAGTATGAAAGAATGACCTTATACTGAGTAATGTGTAAGGGAAATTAATTAATCTTGAAATACACCTTAATAAAACATACTACATTTTCAAAGATCACACAAAATTGGCAAGATAACTACCATTCCAATTTTCAAATGAGAAAATGAGAGTTCAGAGAAGTCAGGTATCTAGTTATTAATCACTTTCTTAGTAAGGGGCAGGGCTGGAATTGGCACCCCGGTCTCCTGGCTCCAAAATCATAAGATTATACTTCAGGGAAAAATTCATAGTAGGCTACTATAGACATGTTGTTGAAAAGAAAGCACATGAAATTCCATTATTGCATATTCTACATTTGTCTTTTAATAGTTTAATGAACTTCGGTGTTTCCAACAACATCACAATAGATTTAAATACCTGCAGCCTTTTTTCCCCTCTCTTTTCAATATTTAGCTTCATAGTATAGACCAGAGCTACCCAAGAGAACTGTCTAAAATAATAGAAATATCCTATATCTGCACTATCCATAATGGTAGCTAAAGCCTCATGGAACTATTGAGAACTTGAAATATGGCTAACATGACTTGAGGAGCTGAATTTTTAATTTTAATTAATTTTAACTCATTTCTATTTAAATTGTCAAATGTAGTTAATGGCCACCATTTTGGACAATGCAGTTACAGACAACGTAGTATGATAGCTCTGTTTTGAGACCCATTTCTTCTAAGGTACAACAATGGGATATACAAATGTAAAAAACCAATTTTTAATTACAAGAAATAATTGAAATCTAAAATAAGACAACCATCTCTGTAGCACAAGAATGGAGTCAAAACACAGCACTGTAGCAAAACTACAACCATGGGCCAGCCAAACTTGGGGTCTATCAGAAGGCAGGTCAGCTGGGAATTCTCAACTCAGGAAGTAAGAGAAAGTAAAGCGATCCTGACCCATGCCCACTTGGACGATAAAATAATTTTTATCGTACTCGGGCTTTAGTCAGTTGTTCCAATCTATAAGCAAATGCTGCCTAAGATAAAGCTTGGGTTAAATAAGAAAAGCAGTAGCAAGTAGGGGCGCCTGGGTGGCTCAGTGGGTTAAAGCCTCTGCCTTCGGCTCAGGTCATGATTTCAGGGTCCTGGGATCGAGGCCCACATCAGGCTCTCTGCTCAGCAGGGAGCCTGCTTCCTCCTCTCTCTCTCTGCCTGCCTCTCTGCCTACTTGTGATCTCTCTCTCTCTGTGTCAAATAAATAAAAAAAATCTTTAAAAAAAAAAAAAAAAGAAAGAAAAGCAGAAGCAAGTAAACATAGCCTGGAGGTCAGGACATGAGCCATATTATCAAGGGGCTTAGTAACTGGACTTTCTAAGTTGCCCATACCTCTGAGGAGCAGGAGCCTTGGGTTAAAAATACAAGACCTCGTTCTGGTCTGGAAATTCTGGGGAGTCTGTAAAACTGTCAAATAAGAAGGAATAAAGGCTGATGAGATAGAAAAACAAAGTCTACTTAATATAAGCCAATTAATAATGAATAGGCCGATAGCTTGCAACATTAAAACAACTGATTAATTCACCACTGATACAATGAAAACAAACACGTTTAGCATTCCTTAAAGAGCACAAGGAAAAGAGCATTCATCAAAGCAGAACAAGAATTTATGGGAAAAAAACTTAAAGAAATGGTGCAAAACTGGGAGAATTTAGATAACAAATTGGGAGATCCTAAGAAATTATCAAATAATTTCACTGAACTTGAAAACTTAGAAATGAGGCCAACTCCAATCCGAAGTATCATGAAGAGAAAATTAGTCAATTCAAAGATGATACAGAAAAATGCATCCAAATGTAGGCTGAAGAGATAACAAAATAAAAACTTTAAAAATCAGGTCAAGAGCTTGGGAGGCTCCAGCATATACATAACAATTATTCCAAAAAAGAAGGAATTAAGTAAAACACAAAATGATATATATAAGTTTGTTTTTTTTAATTGGTAAATGCAACAAATAATGGTGCTCGCTCCAATAGTTACACCTTAAAAATGATGTGGGCAGTTTGACAGGTAAGATTGAAAAATATTCTTCAACAATATAATAATCAACGACTACCTTAATATAAATGGAATTATAGGCAAAGATTATTAATAATGAAGGAATTTGTATAATGAAATAATAAAAGAACACTAGGAAAAAATAATTTACATATACTCATAAATTATAAGAATAAATTATAAGAAATTGATAAAATTCACAAATCTAATTAAAGATTTAAATGCATTTCTTCAATCAGTGGATAGATTAGGAGTCAATTACTAACAAAGAGGATTTAAAGAACACAGTTAATAAATTCAATTATATGAACATACAATAGAAAATCTTACACCCCAAAAATAATCATTTCAAGCTTGCATGAAGTATTTTCAATATACAGTTGCACTATCAAAAGACAATTTATATTCACTTATAAATTATCAAAAGAAAGACCCCAGTCTTTTCTCTGCTCAGCCTGTAATAAAAACAAAACCTATTCTGTCAAGTAATGCTGATCTTTTCTATGGATATTGACAATTATAGTTTTCCTCTGCAAGAAATACTTTTGAGTATTAACAGAAATCTGCTTCTATTTGGAAAATGTGGAGTAGAAAAAATTTATCTTGCAGCAGGAAAATTCTCATTACAAAGTAGGAGCTATTCTGACAAAGTCCCTATACTGAAATATCAGTAACATTTAATTTCTATTCTCATTCTATTCTGAAAAATAAAGGACATAGTTAAATTCTGATGGTAAGGAATATCCAGTGCCTTCTTGCCAACCACACACTTACCCCAGTTTCCCTAAGCGTACTTACATCCTTCCCTGTCAGCATATTACTGACTAAGAGAAAGTATGTGGCCAAAGTAACCAAGAGTTTTCAAAGCTAAAGCTTTGTTAGCAATTACTAATATCCATCTTCTTTAAGAAATGACTCATTGGGATGAGAGGCGCAAAGCCTTGACTGCGATGAGTTGGTACTTGGCTAGTTGGTTAGTGGGTTGGTTGGTTATTTTTATCTTTTTATAAAGATAACAACTTACGTTGAGGACATAATTTGTATATAATTACATGTTAGACTGGTACTAAAGTACATTTTCAGTGTACTATTCCAATATTGTACCCCTCACAATTTATTCTTGTATAACCAAAAAATGTGTAACTACATTTAGTCTAATCACTGTCTGATGTTTTTTTCTTCCAGTAGCAGATGTCATCACATTCTGAAATTAATTGATGATGTAGTGATATAAAAAAAAATCTACCTGAAGCTTACTACCTTCTTCACTTACTTTTTTTCTTACTACTTTGGTACAGAGGGACACACATTTGTCCTAAGCTAATTGTGCTCTGCTCATTACATTTATGCTAAAATATTTGCCAAGTCAGTATGTTCATATTTTTTCTTTTTTTTTTTAAAGATTTTTTTTTTTATTTATTCATTTGACACAGAGAGAGAGATTACAAGTAGGCAGAGAGGCAGGCAGAGAGAGAGGAGAGAGGAGGAAGCAGGCTCCCTGCCGAGCAGAGAGCCCGATGCGGGCCTCAATCCCAGGACCCTGGGATCATGACCTGAGCCGAAGGCAGCGGCTTTAACCCACTGAGCCACCCAGGCGCCCTGTTCATATTTTTTCTAATTAGACTTTCATTTTAATCATATTGAGGTCCCAATCAATTCAAAATCTCCCAAGAAAGCTAAATAGGCATGAGAACATTATGCAATTATACCACGATTAGCATAAAAACATTGGGCAGTAAATATATCCATAAACGTATTTTTACTGAAAGATTTTCTTCCAGATCAGGACTTGCCTTGTTCTTCACTCCATTTTTCTGTGTGCAACAGTCGTATGGCTGCACCTCAGTCCCTGTGGGTTGGTTCTCTCTACTTGTTCTTAAATTCCTTACTCCCTGCCTTGCTAACATGTCCAAATGTATAGCGTATCATGTGGGAAATCATTAGAACATGGAAGCACTCAGTTACCAGTTACTGTTGCCTGATACACCTGCTGCACCTACTGAAGAAGCTTATCCTCCTCAGCAACCTGCAGGGTCCACCCCTCCTTTCACTGGCTGCCACTAAAACGCTGGCTTCCTGACCTATCACGGTAGTTCAATCTACTTGCCAGGCCTAGCAACCCACAATGCCACATGAATCCCAGTACTGACAGCAGTCTATTCAATCTGCTTTGTCAGCGAAAACAGCACAGGAGGATTTGTTTTGTTTTGTTGATCTTCTAAGAACAGGTTTTTTATTTTTAGGATCCTCTCCTATTCTCCCAAAGAAAGTTGTGCTCAATAAAGGAGAGAGGGAGGCGCCTCGGTGGCTCAGTTGGTTAAGCGATTGCCTTCATCTCAGGTCATGATCCCAGAGTCATTGGATGGATTTCCACATTGGGCTCCCAGCTCTGCAGGGAGTCTACTTTGCCCTCTGACCTTCTCCCCTTCCGTGCTCTCTCCCATTCTCTCTCTCTCTCAAATAAATAAGTAAAATCTTTTTTAAAAATTAAAAGAATAAAGAAGAGAGGGGAGAAAGAGGTAGGAGTGGAAGAGGAAAAGAAGGAATTGGTGGAGAAATTAAAAGAAAGTTATAGTGAGGTGCCTGGGTGGCTCAGTGGGTTAAGCCTCTGCCTTTGGCTCAGGTCATGATCTCGGGGTCCTTGGACTGAGCCCTTGCATCGGGCTCTCTGCTCAGCAAGGAGCCTGCTTCCCCCTCCCCCTCTGCCTGCCTCTCTGCCTACTTGTGATTTCTCTCTCTCTGTCAAATAAATAAATAAAAATCTTAAAAAAAGAAAGAAAGAAAGAAAGAAAGTTATAGTAAAGGCTGTTTGCCATTAGAGGTGAACTTACAGAATTTTCTCTGAAAAAGATGTTAGAAGCCAACTCTGAATTAAAGCTTCCAGTTTGCATATGTAGTGAATGATCCTGCCCTACTTGAGAAGGCAAATGGGAAATGAGATATCATAATTTTTCCCTAGCAGTTCAAGGAGCTTGCATTGTTTACTCATGATTTATTGATGAAAAGATCAATAGCACTTTCTCCGTTTCCAGCTATTATTTCAACAAATAACAGTGTAACCTTGCTTGGATTCAGTGCCCCAGACACAAGAGAAAATGCAATTCATCAGTCTACTTTTCACTGACATTGTGTCCCAGACTGGTCCTTTTGTGGACAGATTGCAGAGTAGGTGAGAAACAGAATTGGTTCCCATTTTTCCTTTTGCTTGAATTTGCTTTCTACCTCACATGAAAATATTCAGTCTTAGACATTTAGCAAAAATAGAATCATATAATTTGAATTAGGAAAACAACTATTTTCATACAACATTTACCATTTAGTTAAGGTTATATTGTTTTATATAAAACTTCTCAGATAATAATTTTGAAACTTATCATTGATAAATACTGATTTTTAAAGTACCAAATCAATTATACCTAATATTATTTCTCTAAATCATATAGCACTTACTCTATATTAAGAATGTCAGGGCGCCTGGGTGGCTCAGTGGGTTAAAGCCTCTGTTTTCGGCTCAGGTCATGATCTCAGGGTCCTGGGATCGAGGCCCACATCGGGCTCTCTGCTCGGCAGGGAGCCTGCTTCCTCCTCTCTCCTCTGACTGCCTCTCTGCCTACTTGTAATCTCTCTCTCTGTGTCAAATAAATAATAAATAAAAAAAAAATCTTTAAAAAAAGAATGTCATCAATTTCCATTACCACATCTAGATAACTCCACCTAGCCTCATTTGAGAAAAGTTTTGTTCTCAAGTTTATTTGTAGGCTCTATTTTCCAAAGGATCTGAAGTGTCTCAGGAAGCACATAAAGTCATAAAGAAATGCAACATGTCTGTGTCAGAAATAGGAAGCTGTGCAAAAACTAATGACAGATCAGGTGTTGTTTAACTGTCCAACCATCGGGGAAGGATGGAATGAATTATGGGACATCAACCCAATGAAATATTTTACAGATATTCAAAACTGTATCTGTGAAAAATTTATAATAGAGGGAAAATGTGGTGTGTACTGGTTTTAAAAAATACATTTTGATATTGCTTATTTACAATTATGAATATTTCTAGGGTAGGCATGGTAAGACACCAGAAGGAAATATATTGAAAGTTAAAAGACATTGCCTAGGAATGGTAAAATTTAGAGTGTTTTTTTCTCTTATTTCTCCTTCTGGTATTTTCCAAAGTTTCTGTGATAAAAAAGTAAAATATATTTTAAAAATGAGAAACTATACACCTCATCTCCTTCCTTTTAGTCAGATCTCCCAGTAGGACTTCATTGTTTCATAACAACGGCATTTTCTGATCTGGGAAATAACCTCAAAAGCAGGGAAGCAAATTCAAAAATCAAATGTTCATTTGTTTTAAATTACCTATGATTTTAGATTCTTCATGATTAGTGCACATAATCTTAAGCTAACACACAAAAAAGGTTAAACTTGGAAGTCATGTAACTTTTTTTTTTTTAAAGATTTTATTTATTTATTTGACACAGAGAGATCAGATCACAAGTAGGTTGAGAAGCAGGCAGAGAGAGAGGAGGAAGCAGGCTCCCTGTTGAGCAAAGAGCCCGATCCAGGCCTCGATCCCAGGACCCTGAGATCATGACCTGAGCTGAAGGCAGAGGCTTTAACCCACTGAGCCACCCAGGCGCCCAGAAGTCATGTAACTTTTTATTTAAATCCAACATAGAGTGCTCATTGGGTAGCATGAAAAGTGCTACTCTGAAATAATTGCTGTTGTTTTTAAAGTGCAAACTGCCAAATGAAAACAAAGAAATTTTCCAGGAGAGAAGCCGTTACTAACATTGCTACGTGGGAATACAGCAGACTTAGCTATGCAAAGACTAGCGATTTATATATTTAATGAATTTACGCAGGAAACAAGGTATTTATAGAACTGTAATTTAGCTGAACGTCCTAAACTTTATTTGTATTAAAAAAATTATCATAACATAGTTATCACTTTCACTTTTTAAATTTATTATTCCTTTAATAATCACTGTTTCAGAAACTACCTTTCAAAATATATCTTAGAGTCTCCTTCCATGTAAAATATATGACATCTAACACCATGTGAGCTCTTAATTTGATGAGAGGAGAAATAATTCAATGTAATTACCTGCCATTTTCAATCTCTCCTAGCCATTTCCAGATATTCATGACCATAACTTATAATTTAAAAAACAACAACAATAATAAAAGGACTAACAAACCATATATTAGTTCTTAATAGGATATAAAGATTTTCTGAGATGACAAAGAATAGAGTGATTTTTCCAACTAGCTTACGCAGCTGCTGACCCATTCCAAAGTCCTAGACAAATTAAATGCAAATCATTGATATTTGATACCAAAAAAAATACAGTAGTGCTTTCAAAATAAAGCAAATCTCCCATGAACTGAATACGGCACATGTTGGCCTACTTCTATGATAGAGATTCCCATGAGGAGAAAATGTATATCTCATTCTTAGTCAAGGACCTAGAGTTCATATTTAATTATGTATATATCTGTTTGATTTATTTAAAGTAATAGACCTAAGATAAGAGGTGTACTGTAAAATACATGCTACGTGGTCTAAGACAATTCATCTGTTGAAATCCTAGATAACAACTGAAAGCAAAATATGCTTTATCATAACCATGTTTGGAGAGGCTACTAATTAGTACATAATTTAATTTCCTATAATGGCCTGAAGTCTTATTTTCCAATCAAAGTTTCAATTATCCTCCTCCATATTCTAGAACTTCTGAAGTCAAATGCCGCCACAGAAATATATAGATACTTCACCAGAAAAACACTGATGCATGCACTCCAAGAGAAAAAGTTTAGCATGTGTGTTGGAGTGGAGGTGGGGGTGGAGGCAGCAGAAAGAAAAGTAGGAGATAAAATTAGAAACCTAGATAGATTTAAACTACATGAAAAATACATATACAAAAATTAAGGACTACAAGGAAATATTTCAAAAATCCTTAAAAATCTCTTAGTAATATCTGAGGTTGAAGTAATCAACTAAATTCTATACGGTTAGGCTTTCTTTGATAGTTAAGAGTACATGGTCTCCCAATTTTCATTTTGAACATGAATAATCATTCTTCCTTTTGGGTGTAGAAATTGAAGGGGATTGAGCATTTAGACTTCTAACTACAAGATGCCTTCCAGAAGTTAATTTACCACATGCACACCCTCTCTACAGATACTCATTTTCAGATGACTTGTCTCTTACCCTTAAAGAGGAATGCAGAAAATAAAATCAGCTTTTGAAATATTCTATTGAACTCATGTGATAACACACATGGAGCTAGACCTAAATATCCTATTAACCAGCTTATATTAGGAATTCCAAAATATGAATTTTCTGTACTTCAGGACAAATCAGATGCCTTTTGAATGAGGAATTAAGATATTGAATAAAGAAAACTTAAAAGTAGTGAAGTACCAATAAATCTAATGTTGTGGTTGGCTATGTAGTAAAATGGATTTTTTCCCACTCCCTTAGAGAGTTGGCAGTCAGTTGAAAGATTGCCCAAGGTAATTTTTATCATCAGGCAAGTTTGGCAAATCCTACATTAAAGGAAATTGGATCCCAAGTTTAAAAGCTCAGAGGAGGTCTTCCTAAAGGTCAGAGGCAAGAATGAGAGATCTGTTTGACTCCAGAGCCCCTAATATTTTATTACGCCAAACAGAACCCCATTACTGCCCACCTCCAAACATCTTCCAGCGCCATAATCATCTAACCAAATTCAGTTAAATATACCACACAGCATGGGAGTGGTTATTTACATTATAATGAAATGATGCTCTTGTCTGTAGAATTACAATTTGTAATTCTATCTCCATTTTTATTATAGTAACTTTCCTTAGATTAAATGGAAACTGTCTCGCCTCAGCATAAAAGAAGTTGAAAATGCAGTTAATAAGCTATACTATTTGAATCTCAGGATGCCTTTGAAAAAGTATGCAGGCAATAGAGAACCTATTTAAATTTGATACTGCTTTTAAAAAGCAAAAAACAGAACATTTTGCTCTAATGTGAAATTGGGCTCTTCAGCATGAATCACAACAAAGAAATAATTTCCTCTTTTTCTTGAAGCTAAGTTGTTCTGAAGCCATGCTTCTGAGTCTTTTAAAAGACTTGGAAAATAATGTCATTATATGGATCCATTTTAAATATCATAGGGCTTTCTGGCTTATTCGCTGTTGGTACACTCACAGGTTCCCAATCAACAGACTAAAGGCCAATGGAGTTCACTAATCCCCTATGACAGTTTTAAACAGATTGCAGATTTCGGTACTCAATGGAAATTTAAAGACATAGCTTGAAAAGATCAGGAAGCAACTCTTTTTGGTGACTGTTACCTGGCCAATTCAAAGCATAAAGAAGGTCCCCACTTACTTTTTTGTATTCGCTCAGGCAGGGAAGGAAAGTATATGGACCACTTCCATCTTCTGGCTTTATCTCAGCTGGGCAATCTTACCTCGTTGCAATTTCCTTTCAGCTACCCCGTTCCAGACATGTTCCTTCTTGTTTCTCAAGGCTGAATCCTTCTTACCCTTAAGATTCCAACCCCAGTGTTATATCCATAGAAAGGCCTTCTCTAAAAACTACACAAGAGCCACTTCTGTTTATTTTCCATCATAGCACATGTTTTTTTCTTCCATAAGACAGAAGATTTTTCAGTCTTGTTTTCATCTGTATATCCAGAACATGTAACAGTCCCTGAATCACTGAGGGTGCTAATAGAAAGCAAATGAATGAATAAAAGAGTGAGTTAGCGAATCTAACTTATATCCAACATTCACCTAGACATTAGAGATGCAAAGTTGGATCAGACATGGCAAACTTATGGAATTTACATGATAAGTTGGATCCAGACATGGTAAACTCATGGACCAAAAGAATGCCAGACAAATTTGAAATCCAAAGTGCATGTTTTAGAAAGATCACTGTTGATGGGGAAAGTACAAAACTGGATTGGAAAAGAGCTGGGCTGAAGGTAGGGGGAATATTTTGGAGGCTATTCCAGTAAAGTAAGCAAAATATTATGAGGCCCTGAAGTAAGCCAGTCATATAGGGTAATATCCCAAAGATGTTAAATAGGGTGAATTAATTGTCTATAAGATATGGAGAAGATGTCAGAGTTTGATTCTGATTATAGCCTTAGGTAGCTACCTAAATAAAGGTGATATGCACTGAAATAAGAATATAGTAAAAGAGCATAGAAACATAGAAAGAGGGAAGATGTTATGTGTTAAGATTCTTATATATTGTGTTTGAGCTGTCCAATATATGTGTTTTCTCCATACCACCAAGCAATTAATTCAATATTCCATGGACACTCACAGAGGGTCCCACAGATTTAATTCCATTCTGACACTATCCATCTGGAGTAAGCCATCCAATCCCACAGGTTAAGGACTCACACCCAAAAGACTGCCCTCCCCCACTCACTTTAGACACAGATTCCCATGTACAGGTTGTCGACTGGTTCTCTGACCAACAGACTGTGGATTGGAGGTTTCGACTGTTGCCAGATGGACTGGGGAGACTTTGGTACCTGAGGCCTCAACGCAGCCCATCCAAAAGATGTCATTGGCAGCTCTTGGTCTCATCCTCACAAGAAAGAATTCAAGGACAGACAGAACACAGCAGGGGAGCAGTGCAAGCAACAAAGTTTATTAAGGAGAAAGTACACTTCCAAGATGTGAGAGCAGGTGAGCTCAAAGGGGAGCTGCACCCCTTGGGGTTGCAGTTTCTATATTTTATAGACAGTTGTTAACAAGTGGGTGGAATATTCATTACTAGAGAAGGGGATTTTTTGGGAGTCTGATGGTCTCTTCAGGAATGGGGGTTATACACTTTTTTCCTTATTTGGTCAGGGGCTTCCTGTCATGGCACCCTTACGGAGGAGATTTCAGTATGGTAATGTGGTATAATTCAGGAAGAATGTGAAATTTGGTCTATTTTGTCAGCCATCTTGGGCCTGCCAGGTTTGATCCATTTTCTTGTGGTTTTGTTTTGGAATGCTACCAGGACAGGCCTCTGACTTCCTCATGTGGGCCATGACTTCCTCTTTGCTGGCCTCCAGACATCCTGTTTTACAACTTAACTAACTGCCTAAACACCCTCTCCTGGGGTTCAATTAACTTGTTAGAGCAGCTCACAGAACGTGGAGAAACATTTACTTACTAGACCACCAGTTTATTTTAAAAGATACAGATGAAGAGTCAGATGGAAGACATAGGTCAAGGATGGGGAAAGGGTTGTGGAGCTTCCATGCTCTTAGAGTGTATCATTTTCTCCAAATCTCCATGTGTTCACCAACCTAGAACTTCTCTGAAGCCAGTCCTTTTGGGTTTTTATGGAGGCTTCATTTCTCAGGCATGATTGGTTAAATCACTGACCGTTGGTAATTGAACTTAATTTCCAGCTCTTTTCCCCTCCCTGGAAGTAAGAGTATGGGGTGGAGACTGAAAGTTTCAGCACTCTAATCCGATGGTTGTTGGTTCCCCTGGCAACCAGCTCCCATCTCAGCCAGCCAGGTTTCCAAAAGTCGCCTCATTAACATAACAAAAGACACCTCCATTGCTCTCAGCATTTAGGAAATCCTGAGGGTATAGGAGACCTGTGCCAGGAATAGAGAGACAGAATATTTATTTCTTTTTGTAAACCTCAATACCACAGCTGTCGGCTGGATATAGAAGTTGAGATGTTCAGGGGACATTTAGATATACACATCTGAGTATTCAGGACTGAGATATGGTTAGAAGTTTAAATTAGGTATCTTTGGTACATACAGAGATAGTACTAGAAACCATAGGAAGGAAGGAAAAGAAGCCAAAGAGCATCAATAGAAATAGAAGACAGAAAGGTCAAGGACAATATCTAAAGGTGTACGTGCAAACGGGCACTCACAGAAACACAAGGACCTATGTGTGTGGGGGTGGCTGTCTTAGCATTCATGAAAGGAGTAAAAAAGATACCATAGCACCTGGCTAAAGCGGTTGCACATAACAGCATAATTATAAAGTACAACAGTCCCCTTGGGAAGCCATGTGCCGAATGGAGAGTTGGAACAAAGCCAGAAACTCTCTTCTGAATAGAATGGTACCAATATATCAAAGCCTTTGGTAACTGTTGGCATTTAAGAAAACAAAACAAAACAAACCTGACATTGACCCCAAATGTAAAATATTTTCCTCAGAAAAGACAGAATTGTCAATTTAATTCGGTGGACTAGAAAAATAGAAAATAAGATGACACAGGTGTTCACTGAGTACACTACTGTGTATCTGATCCTCCTCCCAAAGGAGTCTTCCCTCTCTATAACGCCATACAATTGAGCTACGAAATTATAAGGGTAACATGTTTACCATGTTACCAAAGCCCCATGATTAAATCATTATGGTTTTTAATATCCAGTAAAGGCTTGGTTTCACCACCATTACCTTGATGTATTCTAAATCACCTCCTAAGAGGCATGTATATTTATAATGATGGCTTGAAATGGTACCTGGAATTATATTTTTTGTTTTAAAGATTTTATTTATTTATTTGAGAGAGAGCACAAGCAGGGGTGTGGCAGAAGGAGAGGGAGAAGCAGGCTCCCTGCTGAGCAGGGAACCTGATGCAGGGCTTCACCCCAGAACCCTGAGATCATGACCTGAGCCAAAGGCAGATGCTTAACCAACTGAGCCACCCAGATGCCCTGATAACTGGAATTATTTCTTAAATGCAGAATTGTGAATGAGAGCAAATTTTTTTAATTTAATTAAAATTTAAAAGCAGCAGGCTGTTTTACTTTATATAGAACTACTTATTTAATGACATTTTATTTCAGTGAATATAGTTTAACATAGACTTTTGAACTTCTGTACAATTTAGCTTTGCTGGGGCGCCTGAGTGGCTTTCATGTCTGCTTTCCCAGGGTCCTGGGATCAAGCCCTGCATCGGGATCCCTGCTGATCGGGAGGCCTGCTTCTCCCTTTCCCATTCCCTCTGCTTGTGTTTCCTCTCTCCCTGTCTCCCTCTCTGTCAAATAAATAAATAAAATCTTAAAACAAATAAACTTAGCTTTGCGTACTCTCCCTTTGTTCCTTCATCTCTGTTCTAATCAAATAACCAAGTCAGTTAGTGAACACCTCAGTTGGCCTGTGTTAGATGGTGGGATCACAGTAATGAACTAGACTGTGCGCCTGCCCATATATAGCTCACTGCCAAGTTTATACAGCCCAGCTCCTGCTGGATTTCCATGCTACTTCACTCCATTATGATTTATTTTGGCAGATCCTTGCTTAGGGCTCTCACCTATTTTACCTCCTTTTTTCTTTTCCTTTTTAAGGTCTTTTTTTTTTTTTTTAAAGATCTTATTTATTTTGAGAGAGAGAGAGAGAGAGCACATAAGCAGGGGGAGGGGCAGAGGGAGAAACAGACTCACCACTGAGCAGGATGCCCAATGCTGGGCTGGATCCAGGGACTCTGAGATCCTGACCTGAGCCAAAGACAGATGCTTTACTGACTGAGCCACCCAGGTGCACCTCATCTATTCTACCTTCTAACGAAAGAGGCCTGTGCTGATCCAGAATACTATACCACCTAACTCACCTACCCCTGTGAGCAGGCAAACCCACAAATCCATGGGCCTGTTTTGGTTCTATAACTAGTTCTGCTTAGCATTTAGCTCCTTCTTAACATTTGTGTTTTTCCTCATTAATTTTGGCTCCAGAACAGAAAAAAAGTCTTTTCAGAGGAGGTAACATTAGAGCATGAGGAAAGGCATAGAAGTCCCAGAATTACATAGATAATTTTTAAATTTTACCAGTGTTTGGGGTCCCAAAAGGAATAGGATACAATAAAGACATAAATACAGTGAGAATCTGTATTTTACTAGACTTCATTACAGCAGGAGATAACAATGTCTTTTTTATTGAGCAATATTTGCTTAGAAGCATGCACTTGACTTAATAATCCATAACCCTCATTTAATCCACAGACTCAATGAAATGAGTCCTGTAATTAGTACCATTTTATAGAGGAGGAAACTAAACTTAGAGAACTGGAATTTGAATCTAGCTCTTTCTTACCCCAGAGCACTTGCTTTTACATTAAATTTCTTGGACAAGCCATGATACTTTCTATCACCTTGGGAATCTAAGTCCTATTTCTCACATTGCTTCCAGAGGAAAATAGGTTATAACTCCAAAAACTTAACTTTCAAATGAACTTCTAGAACACTACCTATTTATAATAAGATGTAATTGTCTATATAGTTTAAAACACCCTCTCTCCTCATGCAAGACGATGTGTCCTACAGGAATAGCAAAATTGTTAGATATGTGAAGTCTTAAGGGAGAACATGTGAACTCATTGAACATCGTTTCTAATTCTAACCTGTTTGGAAAATGTAACTGAGCATTGTTCACTTATTGAGCATTGTTTGCTATATCACTCATTTACTTTTTCTTTTCCATTAATTCATATTTATCCAAGACATGTCTTGTGGTATCAATAGATGTCTACAAATAAAGGATCCAAAAGAAGGCATTAAAAGACAGTTACACTGCATGGACTTATTGACCATTCACACCCAAGTCTGGGTTCCGAATTTCTAATAACCTTTTACTTCAAAGCCTTTACCACTTAACCCTTTTTTTCCACAAACATTTTTCCATTCGATAAGGCATGAATGAGTCTCTCCCATCTAAAAACCTCACCACCACCTTCCACTCACAAACACAAAATCACATTTATATTTCCATTAATCAGTCAGAGTTTACCCATCTAATAAATATTGAGATCCCCTTATGTGCTAGACAATGTCTAGCACTGTCATTAAGGGTCTGCCTTAATGGTGCCCCAACGAGATGATTCTTGTTAAGACATCTTGGCTAGTCTCTGGCAAAATTAAGTGCTCAGCAGAAACACATAACCCATCAGAAAATAAACCAACATATCTGGTAGCATGCTGAGCCCCCAATATAATTTATCTCATTTAATCTTCTCAACAACACCAAAAGGTAGATTCTATTATTACCCTCATCCTCCATGTAGCCAGTATTATGTTAAAGAAAGAAAGAGGGGAAAGAGAGATGAAGAAGACTAAGCTTTTTATTTAATTTAATTTTTTTATTTTAAAGAGAGGGTGAGGGGAGAGGAGATGAGGGAGACAAAGAGACTCTGCTTTGAGGGCAGAATCCCGATGTGGGGCTGATCCCATGACCCTGAGATCATGACCTGAGCTGAAAATAGAGTCAGATGCTTAACCATTTGAGCCACCCAGGTGGCCCAAAAGATTAAGCTTCTTGAAATGGAAAGATGATAACAGAGAAGATGTGTGAGCCTGTGCTTAACAATTCTGGATATTATAAATATATGTCAACTAATTAGTTAGATATTTAGAAGCAACTCTATTTAATTACAAACATTTCTCAATTATTCAGTGCCTAATATGAAGTCTACTTATATCCAGTAATATTTTTTTAGGATTTTATTTATTTGACAGAGAGAGAGATCACAAGTAGGCAGAGAGGCAGGCGGCGGGGGGGGGGGAGCAGGCTCCCCATTGAGCAGGGAGCCTGATGCGGGACTCAATCCCAGGACCCTGAGATCATGACTTGAGCCAAAGGCAGAGGCTTAATCCACTGAGCCACCCAGGCACCCCTATATCTGAGAATTTTATTGCTTTTTCTCCTCTCCATCCATTTCATGGCATATATAGTAATTATCAGGAAAATAAGGCTAAGTTAGACTTGGGATCAATGGTACATATTTAATGAGTACCTCTATCATGCATGGTACTATCATGCATGGTCCCTGTTTGTGAGGGGAGGGGAGAATTGAACGAAGAAATAATATTGTTAAGGATGTGGGAGAGATTGAGCAAAAAGTCTGGTGGGGGAAATTGAAGATACACATCCCATCATTATGAATAATCAAGATAGATTTTTAATTTTTAATAATAGTTACAGCTTCAAAGTAAATGAAAACTTCCATTTAAATAACCATTCCCAGAATAAATATATTTTTTTCAATTATGATTCCTGTGGACATTCCCCCCCCACCCTTCTTCTAACCTCCTTAAAATTTGTCTGAAATCTTTTGTTTTTCAAAATTGCTCTTTAGCCAAATTGCTTATGCTATATCTCCAAAGACAAATAGAAGTAAAGAATACATTTCCTGGTAAAATAATAATTTCCCCAGCATTATTAGTTAATCTCTACTCACATTGGTGTATTTAACATTGTAGATTGCTTTGACTCATTCAAGCATTTGACTATGTGTCAATATAAATGTAAAAGAGAATTAGTTTATTTGTATAGTGTACACATGATTCTTTTGCTGTTTAGATAGATCCCATTTACTATATTTTCAAAGCTGACAGCCATTTTTCAGTCCAGGGCCAAAGGTTCTCATTTCAGAATTTCCCAAGATAAATTGTTCAAAAAAAATTATTGAAAGTTCCCTATTTTTGTTTTTTAATATCTATTTAGCACCAAAATGTGTTTTATAATTTTAAGTGTCTAGGCGGGAGCTTATTAATCATGTTTTCATTTTATTTTCTGTAAGCTACAAAGTGTTAATTTGTTCCTAGAATCCCACCTCTGTAAGGAAGGTATAATGGGCTGTCATAATTTCTTTTTGTGGCAGGAAGAAAAATGTTAGTATGTGAATGGTCACAGCTCCTTCCCTCCCCTCCCCTTGCTTGGTGTCTGAGCTCTTCATTATGTTGATCCTTATGTCAGTCAGGACTATAGTCAGGTATTATGTGACGTAGTAATAAAGAAAAACAGAAAAACCGATTACTTACATTATGACAGTTAAAATCCATTCTTGGGAGAAAATAATGAATTTGGAAAAGGAGGAGAAAGAAATAGAGAAGAGGAAGAGTGGTTTGAATATTCAGAGACAGTTTTTGGAGAGAGATGATGAAAGAGGAAGGGTGGGGGAGAAGCAAATAAACCAAAAGCTGGGTACAAAGTGAAGTGTGTAGGTTGAGGGCAGCAACTTTACTGTGATGAGTGACTTTGGGAGATATTTGCATGTAGTAGTTTTTAGGATATTTTGCAGTGCTTCATATGATAATCACTCTTGGCATTTCTCAAGAAAACATACAAAAATAACTGAAATTGATTTTCAGTTTTTAGATTGAGTTCCTCATGCATGCCATCCCTTATGGGACATCACCCTGTTGAAATAGGCCATGTGGTAGTTCAGCTTTATTCAGGTTACCTACTATGATATTTAGCATTATTGCAATCGTGTCTTTAGTGGCCTGTGTTTCTTACTAACTATTATCCCCAAGAGGACAGGAATTCTGGCTTAATCATTTTTGTAACCCTATCATCTAGAGCAATATCTGGTAAGCACAATGTGTTCAATGTACATTAATTAATTAATTAATAAGAGGCTGGAAGTCTTATACCAACTTCATCACAATAACATAAGGAAAATATGCCTTAAGATAGAAAAGTTCTTCAAGGGGTGTCTGGATGGTTCTGTTTGTTAAGCGTCTCCCTTCACTTCAGGTCATGATCTCAGGGTTCTGGGATCGAGCCTCATGTTGGGCTCCCTGATCAGCAGGGAGTCTGCTTTTCCCTCTGCCCCTTTCCCTGCTCATGATCTCTCTCTCTCTCTCTTTCTTTCAAATAATTGAAAAAAATATTTTAAAAAAGAAAATTTCTTCAAAGTTTGGGATCAGTTATGTAATAATATTTTCTGCCAAAGATAGTAACAGGCTACATTTTTCTGCAGCAGTGATTTTCCTTTTTGCATGAGCAAATGACACATCAGAGCAGCCACACAAATTGTCTTGCAAAAGAGAATAAATATGACATAGAAAGCATTTTACTGATTGTAAGGGGGAGAGGACACAAAGTAGACAGTAAAGATAATAAATGGGTTGATGTCTATAATTTCCTGCACCTATGTAATAATCTACTATAGTTTCTAACTATATTTTTCCCAAAAAGTCAATATATTAAAATCAGATAGTTACATTCTTAAAATATACTGATTACTTATAAGTGAAGCTAGTAGGAGATTCAATATATTGGTAACTCTGAAGTCTGTAAGTTAAATTTTATATGAAACCACAAAAGTCCCCAAATAGCCAAAGCAATCTTGAAAAGGAAAAGCAAAACTGGAGGTATTACAATTTCAGATTTCATGTTACATTACAAAGTTATAGTAATCAAACCAGTACAGTACTGGCACAAAAACAGACACATAAATCAATAGAACGGGACAGAAAGTTCAGAAAAAAACCCATGATTATATGGCCAATTAATCTTTGACAAAAGAGGCAAGAGTATACAATGGGAAAAAGTCTCTTCAATAAATAGTGTTGTGAAAACTGGAGAGGTACATGCAAAAGAATGAAACTAGAAAATTTTTTTACACTATACACAAAAATAAACTCTAGGTAGATTAAAGCCCTGAATGCAAGACTTGAAACCATAAAATCCTGGAAGAGAACACAGGCAGTAACTTCTTTGACATCAACCATAGCAATATTTTTCTAAATACGCCTCCTGAGGCAAGGGAAATAAAAGCAAAAATAAACTATTGGGACTACATCAAAATAAAAAGCTTCTGAACAGTGAAGGAAGAAATCAACAAAACTAAAAGATGGCCTACTGAATGGGAGAAGACATTTGCAAATGACATATCTGATAAACGGTTAGTATCCAAAATATATAAAGAACTTACACAATTCAATGTCAAACAAACAAACAAACCCAAATGATGCAATTAAAAATAGGCAGAAGACATGAACAAATATTTCTCCAAGATGGCCAACAAATACATGAAATATGTTCAACATCATCCTTAGGGAAATGAAAATCAAAACACAATGAGATATTACCTCACACCTGTCAGAATGGCTAAAATCAATAACAAAGAAACAACAGGTGTTAGTGAGGATGTGGAGAAAAAGAACACTCCTGAACTATTGGTGGGAATGTAAACTGGCACAGCCACTGTACAAGACAGTATGGAGGTTCCTCAAAAACTTAAAAATACACTACCCTATAACCCAGTAATTGCACTACTGAGTATTTACCCAAAGAATACAAATCACTAATTTGAGAGGTTATACGCCCCTCTATGTTTATTGCAGCATTATTTACAACAGTCAAATTATGCCAGTCAGAAAAGACAAATGTCATATGATTTCATTAATCTGTGGATTTTAAGAAATAAAACTAAGGGGGAAAAAGAGAGAGAAACCAAGAAACAGACTCTTAGCTATATAGAACGGACTGATGGTTACCAGAGAGGAGGTGGGAGTGATGAGTGAAACAGATGATGGGGATTAAAGAGTACACTTCTAATGATGAACACTGAGTAATATATAGAATTGTTGAATGACTATATTGTACATCCAAAACTATTATAACTGAGTGTGCTAAGTATACTGGAATTAAAATTTAAAACTTTAAAAACGTGTAGTCCTTCTTGATCACAAATTTCATGTAGTTTATTAAAAGCATTTTAAGGGCGCCTGGGTGGCTCAGTGGGTTAAAGCCTCTGCTTTCGGCTCAGGTCATGATCTCAGCGTCCTGGGATCAAGGCCCGCATCAGGCTCTCTGCTCAGCAGGGAGCCTGTTTCCTCCTCTCCCTGTCTCTCTGCCTGCCTCTCTGCCTACTTGTAATCTCTCTCTCTGTGTCAAATAAATAAATAAAATCTTAAAAAAAAAAAAAGCATTTTAAGAGTATTATTTCTAAGACTGGAAGAATTCTGTGGCCTTATTTCTATTATAGGAATTCTCTTTTTACACACACACACACACGCACACACACATAGTTTGCATTAACAAAACATTTCCCTCTTTTTACATTCTAATTCATATTTTATATCAAATGCTAGAAGTATCAATTATAGCTCTCTGGCTATAATGTTTTAAATTACTTTGCTGGAAGGATGATTATTTCAGTGTTTTTTTATTAAGACATTTGTGCTTACTTAATGTGTTATGGCAAAAATAATAGCACTATTTTATATTTAAATTTTAATTATATTTGCTTCATACAAATGAGAAGAAAGTAGATCTCAGAAATAAAGAAAGAGGGATTGGACTGAAATTCTCAAAATCTATACTCATCTAAAAATATTTTATTTACTTCTTTATGATTTTTTTATTAGGAAAAGTAAACCTGAATATTAAGAATATGAACACTTATCCTCTGAAAGCCCATTATATCTGAGTTGTTTCCAAACAGGCTCATCACTTTCACCACATACAATCTTTGTAGATTTAATTTAAGAATAATCAGAACAACTCTAAGTCTTCCCTTACTGTTATCCTTTTCCTTCCCACCTTCCCTTCCTCTTTCTTGCCCCCTACATCCAAGCCTGAAGACACTGGAGTATAAGGAAGAGAGGGAGAGAGTGTGGTACACAGAGTTCTCAGGGTCTGAAGAAGTGGACTGGTGAACGAGGTGGTGTATCCAAGAGAGCAATTATCATGGATATGGCAGGTCTAAGAATCAGAGGATGGTGGGGGGGGCCAGCATGGATAAGGGAAAAGGTGGAGGAGACAACAGTAGCGGTTGGGAAAAGAGTTGTTTCCTTGAGTAAATAAGGTAATTTATAGATCAGAGAAGCACATACAAGAAGAGCCAATTTTCTCACCATTCAGAAAGGATTTACAAAGAAGAGGGGAAGACTAGTGTAGAAAAAAATTGTGAAAGACTTTGAAATGGATGAAATACAATGAATGTCTTTGGAGGAAAACTAGCACTTCATAGACCCTTCTTCTGGAGTATTTAGTTTCTAAGGGGTCTTTGTGCCTTTCATTGTCTTTGAGCTACTTCATAGCTCTATAAGCAGTAGATAACAGGTATCAGGGCATTTGTTCTTGTTTGTAAACATGTAAAGGAATTTGGTCAAATGGAAACAATTAATCTTCCCCTTCATACCTCCCCCAATGACCACCCATGGAATAAGCCAGTTTTGTTTCTCCTTTTATTTTTTATTTATTTATTTTTTTAAAGATTTTATTTATTCATTTGACACAGAGAGATTCCAAGTAGGCAGAGAGGCAGGCAGAGAGAGAGGAGAGAGGAGGAAGCAGGCCCCCCGCTGAGCAGAGAGCCCGATGTGGGCCTCAATCCCAGGACCCTCGATCCTGGGATCATGACCTGAGCCGAAGGCAGCGGCTTTAACTCACTGAGCCACCCAGGCGCCCTTATTTCTCCTTTTAAAGTAATTTAAGCATTCCTATCTACCTATATACATGTGTACTTCTTTGACTTCTCTTTTTAGCCAATTGCAATATCATGCTATTCACTCATTAATTTGAGTTAAATAAAATATTTGGTAAGTGTTCATATTACATCTGTATGAGACTTCTAATTTTACTGTTAAAATCTTTTAACACTATTAAACCATCCTGAGGAGCTGAATTAGAATTGAAAGTATCTGTATGCCCTCAATTGGGTTTTTAAAATATTCATATAGATTTAGAAATGGTCATGGCAGTATGTACTTAATGTCTCTTTCTCTCTCCTGTTCTCCACTGAATGGAACCTGGGCTTCCAGGAGACATGGCTGACTCAAGGGAGAAACAGGGAAAGAAGAAAAAATAAAGTTGGGCCATTTTTTATGCAATAAAATAAAAATATTTTGAAAGGAGTCAAATTGAAGGATCTCTTGCTGGTCAAAACTTATAAAATTTGAATATCAAAATAAATAATGAGTATAGAATTACAACTTACCAAAAAAAAATAGGAACCTATTGTTCCATACTGAAATAAATAAATAAATAAATAAATAAATAAATAAATAAATTTCCTTATTTCTAATAAATAAAAAACAATACAAATGAGAAATTGGTTTGGGGCAACTGTTAGAGTGCTAGTTAATAAAGATAGAAACTATCAATAAATCTTAAAACTGATGGGATTTGATGAAGACAGCGTGTTGGGGTAGTGGCAGAATAACTCGACACAAAATAGAAATCAAATTCAGAGGGAAAATGATGACTTCACATTGACAAAATTTGGCAAACACCAGACTGACCAGGTAACCAGTGGTGGAAATTAACTGAAATTGTGGGCGTCCTGACGTGGTACATGGAGAATGAGAACATTTGTTTTTCCTTACTGTTTTCCTCCTTCCTTCCTTCCTTCCTTCCTTCCTTCCTTCCTTCCTTCCTTCCTTTTTCTTTCTTTCTTTCTTTCTTTCTTTCTTTCTTTCTTTCTTTCTTTCTTTTTTTCTTTCTTTTTCTTTCTTTCTTTCTTTCTTTCTTTCTTTCTTTCTTCTTTCTTTCTTTCTTTCTTTCTTTCCTTTCTTTCTTTTTCTTTCTTTCCTTCCCTCTCTCTCTCTCTCTCCCTTCCTTCCTTCCTTCTTTCCTTCCTTATTATATTCTCGCCAAGAATGCAGGAATACATTCTCGGATTGAGAGTCCAGTCATGAGAAAACATCAGTCAGATTCAAGTTAAGAGCCATCCTCTATAATGACAGGTCTGTACTCTTTGAAACTGTCATGGGAAAGGGAGACAGAAGAAGTGAGGAACTATTTCCCACTGCCAGAGACTGAGGACACCTAGCAACTAAATGCAATGTGTGTTTCTGAATTGGATCCTGACCTAGGAAGGAAAAGGATGTCAGTATGATGTTTGGTAAAATTTGAATGGGATACAGTGGTTTGTATGATAGGATCACACTACCGTTGACTTGCTAATTTGAAAGGTTGTATGCTGATAATGTAGGAGAATTTTTATGCCTTAGGGCAATAATCCTGAAATTTAAATATAAACTACACGCCAAGGAAAAGCCTCACAGAAATGTGAAAAAATAACAAGAAAGTCATGTTGTCTGGTGAACATTCTCAGCATGAACTGATCAGGGTCTAGGAGAAAACAGATTTTGAATTGGGCAATTTAGGATAATTTCATAAAAGGACTCTTGTAAAAGATATGGGCTTTGTGTGGAGAAACCACAAGTAAGGGTGTGCAATACTTTCAGACAAGGAATGGAGAGCTTCATCAGCGATTCAGGTGACATGAAGGGAACCAGTAACTTTCCTCATATTATTTGACTCTAATGATTTCAGTTATATCCTGCATTTCCACAATCTTCACTGCAGCATTTAATCTGAAGCCACAATGACAGTGATAGAATGCTCTCTTCAGAACCCTAATCGTTGCTCTATTTTGGTTGGCTCAAGGACGAGAGCGCAAGATATTTTACTTCTTCCCTTTTCCTTGAGGCTAAGTGAATATGCTATCCTTGATTAACCCACTCAGCTTAGCCTGCCAAAATCAGACTAGCATTGTTTTTGGCACTAAGCAACTTGGTTGACAAAGGATGATTTGAGTGACTGTGAAGAATCTTAAGAGATTCCAACAGTTGGCATCATTAACTTGTAATGCAGAAGCCAACATCTGTTCCGATAATCGGTATACACTTGTTGCTGAACTTTTCTGTATTAAACAACCAACTCCATCCAATGTTATTGCTGCAACAATCAACAGATAATACTATGATGTTTACCTTTGGGTTTCTGGATAACAATTTAAATTGTGTCTTGTTAGGAGCATAATTGAATTTGAAGAGACTGGCCAAGGATATCAACACAATTGTTACATATGGCTGTTGTCCAAACAACCCTGCAAGCAAGGGCTGTTACTAGCACATCAACCTTCCCTTATTTGCATCATATATCACTCTTTGTTATTTGTTAGGATTTGCCTCCAATTCTGACAAATGCCAAAATTCAAAAGTGGAAGACATGGCAAAGATGTTGTAAATAAAATCAAGTCACCATTTTGCTATAGTTTTCAACACTTTGTTCCCAACCCTGAGTACTTGAATGAACCTATGCTTCAAAGCAGGACTTTGAAGCTCATTGTAATATAAATAAATACTTGTCTTGGTTTAGATGAATCACCAAGGCCTTTTGTTTCACTGCACCAACATTGCCTCATTTTTTTAATGCATGCTCAAACACGTGACGTGTGGTCGGTGAGAAGGGGGCAATGTGTGTAATAAGATTGGGGGAGAAAAATGAAGGGGTAGGAAAGGGAGGAAAAGAGAGGAGAGGAAAAGAACAATGTTTAGGGAGAGATACAGTATAAATAGATACGTCCAAACGTAACCAAGAATATGGTAGTCATCAAAAAATTAAGAGCAACAAGACCGTATTCACATCTTTACGGGCTATTCCCCACTATATTAGTTTCGTGTGGTTACTCTAACAAATTACCACAAACTTTGTGGCTTACAACATGGAAATTTATTCTGACAGTGTTGGAGGTGAAAAGTCCCAAATCTGTTTCTCTGGGCCCAAATCAAGGTGTCAGCAAAGGCTCTTTTTTTCCAAATAATATAACATTCAGTTTCCAGGGGATGTGGGTCTGTTTGGGGGGCTACCACACCCACTAACACACTGTTACACCCACACCTCTTCCACTGTTACCAGTTGTTAAAACCTGGAAATGATTTTTGGGCTCAAAGGATTAGAGTTTTGGCACTAAGCAACTTGATTGCTAAAACTATAGCAAAATGGTGACTTGATTTTATTTATAATATCTTTGCCATGTCTTCCACTTTTGAATTTTGGCATTGTGGGAAAAAGTCTGAGCCTAAAACGATGAGACAAATCTTTATTAATTGTTTTTGGTAAATAAGCCAAAGCTAGAAATACAGTCTTTCTTTTTCACTCTGGTCTGAGAGAGCTCCTTGAAAATGGAGTCTGTCTTGTTATCTCGGGATCCTCCATGATCAACTCAGTATTTCCCACTAGTAATATGCAATAAGTGTCTTTGCAATAAACAAACAAATGTGTGAATCATGGTCATGTATCACCTCGTGGTGTCTGTGCTTCCTTCTACATTGACAAGATCAGCAATGGAGGTCTCAGTTACAGTGAAGGTCACCGATGAGTTCGTTAGTCCTGGGGCTCTGCACCTCTGATCCTTAGGGCCTGTCTTGTTCCTTTTCCCAGCACAGTGTCATCTGGCTTTTGCTTCTTACTGTGTCTTCCTCACTCCTCCAACCACAGCAGCCAGCAACTGGCTCTTTTCCCAGTGCTGTTGCCTCCAGCAACGTAACTCTTGAGTGGAGACCCAGCATGGGGCAATCCTTCAAGGGTAGACCGTGGAAGTCCCTGCAGAGAGACACTGCTCTCGGCCAAGACACACTATCAAGGCCCATGTTCTGCCTTCATCTGTGTCCTGGTTTCTTTCTGAGACATACTTTTCTAAAACTGGGAGAAAGTCTTTTCTTCTATAAATCAGCAAATCACACTGAGTACCCTTGGTCAGGGAAGTTTTCTTCACTTTCCTTTTCCCCTAAAATGAAAGCTTTTGCTCAGCTTTGAATTCTGTATTAAGAGAATTCCTCTGATTTCTGCCACCATTCCACCCACCAACCATGATCCCCACACTGACCTCCACACTCAATCTCATCATTCTTTCTCATAGTTTATCTTTTATTCCTTTAAGAACTTCATCTTCAGACTTGGTTTTTTGATTTCTCATCTCTATTCACCCAGAAGAAAAGTGTGTATTCAGCTATGGGGTTTGGGGAGAGATCACCAAAGTGGAATTATGTCATGTTTGGGTCACACATGTTTGCTCAAAATGAAAGTTTCTTTCAGACTTCCTTCCCAGAGCACCATTGCACTGAAAGTGTTCATGAATTGACTGTAGGATTTGGGGTTCCAGTTGAGCAGCTGCAATCTTTTTATTTAGGTTCGGATTTCAACCCATGAAACTGTTCTAAATAACTTTCTACAATGTCTCCCAAACAGCATTTTTCTGTAGAAATCGCAAGACGGACAAAATAGATATCACCTAAATCCTCACTCAGAATATACGGGCATCTTGTAGGCAAGAAGAGACCATCTCTTAAAGATGATCTGCTTCATTGATATAAAAGGGACACTAACGTCAGTATCCTTAATGAAAAATATGAAAAACTATTTCATAGGGAGAAGAATGGCAGAGGAACAAATGAATAAATGGAGAAAGAGAAGTAAGACCAGAAGAAGCACTAAATAATGGGACAGCTGATTTGCCCAAGATCACATGACCAGTGGTCATAAAGACAGGGTTGGAATCCCAATCTCCAGAGCTCTAGTCCAGAGTTACTTCCTCTACCCAGAGTTTCCCCAGTCAGCGTGTCAAGAGTGAGCTATAAGTACAGGAAATATTGATTACAAAAGGAATCCTTTGCATAGCCAGATGGAGCCTGGGATGGGAGAACTCCATAAGCCAGTTGCCTCTACCAAAAATATCCCTGTTCTATTTCCAACAGTATGCTATGTAAATATAAATTTACTTGTGTTCTATGATATAAAAAAATGTTTGGAAGCACTGTGGAGTCTTGGCAAGACTTATGAGGCTTCGTGAGACCTAGAGGGAAAGTTCTTCACTGGGATGGTGGGTAGTTATCTTGGCAAAAATGCCTTGTTTCATGAATCTGAGAGGACATAGGAACTGTGTCAGATAGGGATCCTGAAGCCAAGTACCCTTGAGTTTCTGTGGCAGGTTTAAAGACAGGTAGTTCTCCTGGAGGATAGTATTATATTGAAAAGACCTACAGTAAGGAAGGAGATTTCTTGAAATTGAAGTAAAAAGCAGACTTGACATGTGAATAATCTTTTCACACATCTGTAATTGATCATCTAATATACAATAAGTAGGGTGATGTGAGGACCAGCAAGTAAGCTTGTGGGGAGCTCCCATTTTTGGCTTCTCCCTTCTAGCAGAGACCATTTAGTGTGGCTGATGTGAGGGGTTCTTACTGCCCCTGCTAAAGTAATGTTACTGACAAGGGTTTCCTGAAACAAGAATGAGAATCTCACCTCAGAAAAATCTCTAAAGAGACACATGGATAAGCAGCAGCAGCCAAAGCTTAATTAGAACCATACCTTCCACAGCAGCCTGATCATGATTTTCCTTCTGTTGTCCTCTTTTCTGAGTTCCGTGGTCTTTAATTCACAAAGCCTATGTCAGGCTTAAAACATGGCATCCAAATGGCATTCAGTGCCCCCTTCTCTTGAATGTTGGTGGACTTAGAACTGCTTTGATCAATGATTACAGTGAAATGATGCTGTGGGACCTGAGACACAGTCAGAAAAGGCCATGCAGCCCCCACTTGTTCTTTTAAGGAACTTATTTAGGGAGCTCTGAGCCATCATGTAAAAACTCCAACTCCCCTAAAACCTCCATGCTCTGAGGAGGCCCAAGCCACATAGAAAGGCCAACTGTATGTGCTTTGGTCAACCAGCCCCAGCTGAGACCCCAGCCAACAGCTAGCATCAATTGCCAGGCATGTCAGTGAAGATGGCTCAGATGATCCCAACATCTAGGTGTTAAGTCACTCCCAGTAGCTGAGTCTGACCAGGTGAAAACCACACTCTCAAGCCATTCCTGCTGTAGGCCTGTGTTACCTTCAAAGTATATCATGTAAGCTATAGTACTGCTCCACTGTGTAAGGTCTATACTGATTGCAACTCCCTGCCAAAGACAGCCCCAATTTAAATGTTTTGTTACTTTCTCCATGCCCAATGTCCCTCTGTTGCAGATCTTTTATCATTTTTAAATGGTCAAACATTAACACCGAAGACTTGTAATAACTATATTTAATAAGTATTTATTAATAACTTCTCATGCTGTATCTCTGGATTATTTAGCATTAAAATCCACCTTTCTGGCAAAAAATGAGATATGGCAAATAACTGATACAAGTGGAGTTATCAGAATAGCAAAAATCTACTTCCTAACACCCAGCTCTGTGTTCCATGCCTAGAAAATGCTTTGTGACTACAAAGGACAAAGAGGATGGGGACAATAAATGGCCTCCATCTCTTTTCGCTTATTTAATTCTTCCATATTCAGTACTTTTCCCAGAGGAAAAATTCTTTTACTAAAAATACAACCCCTTCTTCACAGAACATATGTGGTTCTATGAAGTATTTGACAACACTGAAGATATTCCATTTTGCTAGTCACAGGTCCATTTATCTAGGGTGTCAGAGAGAGATGAGACAATCTTTTAATTCAAAAGGCTAGGTAGTTAATACACAGACCAGCCAAACTCTTAGACAACTTACCTCTTGGTGTAACATGGCTCACAAGTACTACTCCATGCTGGCTTGAAAACAGAAATAGGTCAATAACTAATCGATTTTACACTGTGGAAATTACCAAAAGCTAATTATCACTTGAGCTTCAAGCTTGATACTAACTGAAAAATTCCTATATGGAAGTAAATGGTATCATCTGAGAGTTACTCTGGGCATTCTAGTATTAATACCACATCAAACATATAGGTAACCTTGGGCAAGTCTCTTAACCTTTCTGGCTTCTTATTACTTTAAAACCAGAAAAGTGTACTAGATCATCATGTGGGAATGTGGATTCTCAGATAAGTTTGTACATTTAGACCAACTTCTTACTCTTAGGATCATTCCACGTTCATGCTACCCAGAAGTTTGTCCTGCCTGTGTTTGCCTGTTTTTCACACACACACACACACACACACACACACACACACACACACAGATTTTGCTATATACAACATGTTAATTCTTTAGTTTTATTTGTATAAATGTAGTATAAGCTCCAATTTTTCCTTTTTTTCTTTTCTGTGCTGAGTGCCTTGCTCACACTTTGACTTCCTAGGCATCCACTTCAAAGAGGTATCCAAAGACAGCTATCTCTAATAAACACCTTGTCCACCGCACAACTAGATAAAGAGCCAGGCTGCCTCCCTGCACCTGAGGCTCCTTTGTTTTAGAGATCTTTTTTGATTTCCTTAACTGACCATTTGGCCATTTGTTTTTTTCTCTTCCTACTTTAAATGCCTCTGCCTTCGGCTCAGGTCATGATCTCAGGGTCCTGGGATCGAGGCCCACATCCGACTCTCTGCT
>LNAC01000198.1:1191741-1216146 GCA_002007465.1 Ailurus styani
GACACTGTGAAACACTAGAGTCCCTACCCTCTACCCCAATAAAAGCAGACCCTCAGGCTCACATTCCCCTCCCCCTCAACCTCTCTGTGTGGCCCCTGGTGTGCCAAGTAATTTCCATGACTTGTAAGTAATAAACCTTCTTTTTCCCAAAATTTCCTGATGGTTATTGCTGAGGGCATCTTGAAATCATACGAACTCCAGGGGCTAGTCCAGTCAAAACACTGGTTATCGATAGGCTGAAAACAATAGAAAACATTATATTTATGTAAAGCTTATATGTACATTTCAGTCAGAAAAACTTGGAAAATACTGAGTGAAAACCAACATACCCATCATCCAATGTTAAAAAAATATTAGCATGCATATTTTGATCCTCCTTCTTTTTTTCTTAAAGATTTTATTTATTTATTTGACAGAGAGAGAGAGAGATCACAAGAAGGCAGAGAGGCAGGCAGAGAGAAAGGAGGAAGCAGGCTCCTCGCTGAGCAGAGACCCCGATGCGGGGCTCGATCCCAGGACCCGAGATCATGACCCAGCCGAAGGCAGAGGCCCAACCCACTGAGCCACCCAGGTGCCTGATACTCCTTCTTTTTAAAAATAAATAAAATGTGGCAAATATAACTAAGCAAACATAACCATAGAACATATCCACCACCCCATTCTAATGCTACTCTACTTCCTGTCTTATCATACTATAATATCCTGAAGGGTATACAGAGCTTTCAATTCAGATTTTTATAGTTTACCATAGATGTTGAATTCTACCACCAATATAATATTCTCTGGATTTTTAAAAATTACATAAATGGGATGATCCAACCGTGTTTTTCAACAACTTGTCTTTTTCTGGATTCATTCATGTTAATATATTTATACATTTATTCACTTAAACACTAGTTAATACATTTATACATTTATCCACTTAAACCCTGGTTAGAATGTTTAAATGAATATATTACAACATATGTATCCATTCCTTTATTATTAGAGATTTGGAGGTTTTACATTTTACCCATTATAAGCAGTGTCCCAAGGAATATCCTCTTACCTATCTTCTTGTGCACCTGAGTGAGAGTGCATTTCAAGTATTGATCTAGAAGTGCAATGGCTGTGTCACCGGTCATGTTCATCTTCAGCTGCACCAGACACTACAAAACAGCAATCCAAAGTGACTGCATCAATTTAAATGCCTGTGTGGAGTGTTCAAGAGCTCCCACTTCCCCACATCCAAAGTGATAGATGGTATTTAGACTTTTAACTTTTTTCCAGTCCAATGAGAATGATATAATAATTTACTATTTCCATTTGCATTTCCTACACTGATACAGAGGCTAAGGATTTTTATTATTTTTTTTATATTTCTTGGCCACATGACTTCATTTTCTGTGAATTGCCTTTCTTCTAGTCTCTTTCATGGACAGGAACCCCTTGGAGGAGTTAATATTATAAAATAGGATTTGGGTGAGATCTGTTTTCTAGTCTCTGAGCTCAAGTCTTTAGTCATGTCCATGTCTCCTTTCCCCAACTGAGTGTTCAAATACTTAACCTTCACAGCCCATTTCCAGGTGTGTTATCACCCAGGCTGCTGAAGCATCACACAGTGCTTGCTGGCTTTGACTGGTTCCCACTTACAGGTAGATTCCTCCTTTCCTTCTTCCAGCTTAGTCATACTTCTAACTTCTTTTATGGTACAATTTTTCATAATGAATCTGTAATAGAGGAAGAAAATGGTTGATGCTTTAGCCTACCATGTTGCTTGAACTTGAAATCCCTGCTACCTTTATTTCATTTTAGGCCAGTATCTCTACCTATTGTTCTGCCCGATTTCCTTTTTCTCTCCAAGACAGCCATGGAAAAGCCCTACAACTCAAAACTTCTGTATCTTGGTTTTCTGTACATTTTAGAAAACTACTAGTTGATCTTCTAACAACTACATAAAAGCACTAATTTTAATGAAATGGGGAAAAAATGGTGGAAGAGACTGTGAGATACAGCAGGACAGAGAAAGATTGATCTTTAAATCTTACCTGTACTGATAATTGAGCCCTTTCTAGGCACAGAGTAAGACTAATACCATTTGGCTACAAGCCATGGATTGCTTTTAGCGTAAGGTTTAGTTTTCTTGATCAAGTTACTGAAATTTCAGATCAGGAAAGATTCCAGTTGGCACTAGGCACAATCTAGGAAAATCTTAGTCCCCCCAAAAACTGCTATTTTGGTTATGGAATCTCAAGACATTCTACTACAGCTTTAGGCAAACTTCAGCTTAAAACCACAGTACTTCTGGGCTGAAAAATACCTCAGGGATCAAGGAAAAAGTGTACATTGATAAAAGCAGTCATCATGGTTTCAAAAAAACTTGTTAATGCTGGATATTTTCAGAATTCAGATATCCCGTTCCCTAACTTAGAGGTTTTTGACTTTTTTTTAAACTCCCTTGTTAACGAAGTAACACAGACTAGATGCTTAAAACAACAGTTTATTATTTCATGGTCTAGAGGCTGGAAGTCCAAAATCAAGGTATAGGCAGGGCCATGTTCCTCTGAAACCTGTAGGGGAGAATCCTTCCTTGCTTCTTCCTGGTTTATTGGCAATCTCTGGCATTCTTTGGCCTATAGCTACAACTCCTTAATCTCTGCCTTGGTGTCACATGGTGTTCTCCCTCCTGTTTCTATGTCTCTTTTTCTTATAAGGACACCAGTCATATTAGATTAAGAGCCTACCCTACCCCCAATATGACCTCGTCTTAATTGATTATACCTATAGTGACTCTGTTTCCAAATAAGGTCACATACTGAGGTACTAGGAATTAGGACACATCTTTTTGGGGACTCAATTCAACATATAACATGACACAATTTTGATAATTTGCAACAAAGAGCTTAATGGCAATAGACTTGTTAAAATAGGATTTTCCCGAACCGTCAGTGAGAACCAGTATTTGCTCCTATAAGACATTATATGACCAAATGGGTATTTATGCATTTCATCATTTTAGGTGGTTTTATATAAATATTTGTCATGGGTTGAATAGTATCACTCCAAAATTCAGGTCCACCTGGAACATCAGAATATGACCTTATTTGGAAACAGTGTCTTTGCGATGTAATTAGTTAAAGATCTTGAGATGAAATCATTCTGGATTAAGGGTTGACCTTAAATCCAATCACTGGCATATAGTAAAAGAAACAGAGAGAACACACATACAAGGAAGGAGGCCGTGGGAGGACAAAACAAAAATTGGAGTTATGCTGGCACAAACCAAGGAACGCCAGGAGCCACCAGGAGCTTGAACAGACCAGGGGAGATTCTCCACTAGAGCCTTCAGAAGGAGCATGACTCTTTTGGAACTTTGATTTCAGACTTCTGGCCTCCAGAAGTGTGCAAGAATAAATTTCTGTCATTTGAAGCCACCAAGTATATGTGGTCATTTGTCAAGGCAACTCTAGGAAACGAATGCAGTATTCTTTCTCTGTAGATTGAGAAAAGTTTAGTTCACCAACACCTTACTGGTGAACAATCAGGTTGTTTCCAATTAGAAAAGAACAATTAGTTTTTTTTATTTTTCATGATAAAAATAAAATGATATTCACTATGATAAACAACAATGAAGGGAATACTGTACATAGTTCTTTGTGCAGGTATCCAGAACTTTCACTGAGGATAAATTTCTATACATGGAATTGCTGTTCAAAGGATTTTCAGACTCCTATGTTTTAGCAAAGGAGCTCTCCACAAAAGGCTACAGTAATGCATATTTCTAGAATATTCTAAAGCACCTCTTTTGTCATTCCCATGATACTAGGTATTACTAATTTTCATCTTTGCAGGAGGTAAAAACTTTTAATTATGGTTTTAACTAATATATTCTTCATCTCCAAAAATATTGAATATTTTGTACACATTCCTTCACCATTTGCAGTCCTTCCTAGGTGAATTGCCTATTTTTACATTTAAGTCATTCTATTCATTAAAGTCATATATATTGTAAACATTATTTTTCAATTTATTGATTACCTTTAAATTTTACTTATGAGTATTTTCTAAATCCCCCAGATAGTTTTAATTTCTGCTTATGGGATCAGACTTCTTTATCTTTATCTACCTCAAGCTTTTATAAATTATTTCACCTTCTCATTCTTGTGTTACTATAATTTTATTTTTACATTTTAATCAAGGTATTTTACTCTGCTATAACTTGTATGTTATATATCAAATTTTACTTTTATTCTAATTAGCTGGCCAATGTGACAATATTATTTGCTGCAATACTTTTCCATTAATTTGAGATGATCACTTATTATATACTATATTCATATATGTAATCAGATCTATTTATGGGCTTTCTATTATATTCTATAGAATATCTATTCTCATGTCACTGAAATGTCTTTTTTTAACTTGTAGTTTTATATTATGTAGGGAGAATAGATCAAAGGGGAGAAATTGAGGAGACAAGAGGAACAGTTGGGAGTATTTTGCAATGGTCCATATGATGAAGCCCTAAATTAGGGAAGTAGTCATAGGACAGAAGAAAAAGATAGATTTTAGAAATATTTATGGAGTAAAATCAGCAAGACATCTTGCTTAATTGGATGTGTGGGAGGTGAATAAAGAAAGAGAAACATCTAGGATGAACATGAAGTTTTTCACTTTGTTTTGCTCTTTTTACATAAGCAGTTGAATAAATGGTAATGTTATTAACTATTAAAATGAGTTTTGGAGAAGAAAGGTAAGATTTCATTGTGAATATAATTATCTTGAAGTGCCTATAAGCAAAAATACTCATGAAGCATCAAAGCGTATGATTGTGACTTGCAGGGTTAAGTTCAGGACTGCCCATCAGAACTCAAGGGTCTTGATTAAGAATATGATTATTAGGGACGCCTGGGTGGCTCAGTGGGTTAAATCCTCTGCCTTCAGCTCAGGGTCCTGGGATTGAGCCCCACATTGGGCTCTCTGCTCAGCGGGGAGCCTGCTTCCCCTTCTCTCTCTGCCTGCCTCTCTGCCTACTTGTGGTCTCTCTCTGTCAAATAAATAAATAAAATCTTAAAAAAAAAGACTATGATTATTAAAATCATTACAATGGACATAATTTCCCAAGGAAAAGACATGGAAAAAGGAAAAATCAAGCAGGAGTTCTCAAACTTCATTGCACATTAATAATCATTTGGAGATCTAGATAAAAAAAGAAAAATACAGGCTCCACTCACAGAGGTTTTCATTCACTGGGCCAAGGGTGAAGGCCAGTAGTCTCTGTCTTCCTCATGTGATCCCAGAGGTACTGTTAGAGGGTTGTGGTTTTTCGTGAGATAACGCTTTCATAGAGGAAGTAAAGCTATGGACCCGAATAAAACACCAAAGAGCTAAGAGCTAACAAAACTTAACATAGTCCAGGAAAAAGAACCAAGGAGGGAGTGTGTGAGGAATAATCAAAAAGGTAGAAGGGTGATGAGAAGAAGGAAGAGTAGAAGAAGAAATGGAGCACAGCCCTTCAGGACCAAGGAGTGAGACCTAACGATGGAAAATGCAGTACAGGGGCCAAAGAGTTAAAGGAGCTTTAGAGTGCTAGTGCTGTGATTAAGAATCTAAGCCTTTCATGACTTGAAGGGGCAATCGGTTAAGTCAGAAGGAAAATCACTGTGGAAATTGTGGGATTTCATTCTCAACAAGAGTGACAAAATTCATGTTCCATGTGGACCCAGTGCAGACAGGAGGGCTCCAGGCACCCAGAAGGGGTCCCCGCAGGACCAGCCAAGAGAGTCCCTGATCATGCGAAAGATGGAAAATCAAATGCAAGCCAGCAGGGGGTGAAAACAGTCTACTGAAGATAGAGAGAGAACAGATAGAGACACTACAGACACAGTGTCCGGGAGACTCAGAAAGGAAAGGAGGGAGTCTCGCCTTTGTTCCGGGCCTTGACCCAGTGGATGAGAATCTCTGCTTGGGGCTGGGGCAGTGGTCTGGTGCACCTGTCCTCTCAGGTATCCAGGAACTGGTCAGAACAAAGGTGAGGCCCCAGGTGTTATTCCTTGGAGTCAGGGGGTCTCGGCGTGGAGATGGCTAGCGCCAGTGGTCTGAAATGCACATATGATGGCTTCATACAGTCGTTCTCACCTGGTCCTTCTGAAGTAGTTTTGGCCTGTTGGTGAGGTCCAGAGCCAATGCCCAAGAAAGAATTCTTGAGATGGCTTTGGTGCAAAAAGATGATTTTATTAAAGCACAGGGACAGAACCTGTGGGCAGAAAGAGCTGCTGCCCTGGGGTTGTGAAGGGTGCTGATTGTAAGGAAAAAGAGAGGTGTCCAAAAGGGCTTTGATATGCTAAAGAAGACTCTCCGGATACCCGAGGCCTTGCTATTGTCAAGCTAAGGTTGTTTTTCCCTCTGGCAAAGCATTAACATTAAGACAGTCCGGAGTTTCCTGGAGGAAGGTTATGCTCTGCCTATATTAAGTATTTGTCAATGGGCTGTGGGTTATGAAGAAATTTATTTTCATTTTCTATGTAGAATAAAACAGATGCATTCATACAAATAACTAATTCACGAAGATAGAGCAAAAAAGAATAAACAGCATGATTTTCTTTAATAACATCATAAAATAAGTCAATAAAAACATTCACCTTAAAACAAACAAAAAACATTCACCTTACTTCTTGAAAAGAAACTGCTCCCAAGAATTCAGCAAATATAATTAAACCAATATTACTCAATGTCCACCTATTTGCTGTACAAAAAACATGAGTGCGGGGGAGTTCTTTGAGAGACTTCGCATGAAGGAGTTGCTGGAACCCGGCCCAAATCCTCTCCCTACTCTGGAACCTCCTCAAACATCCTTAAGGCTACAGAGTAACAAAAAGGGAACATCGCATGCTGTTCCACAGTCCAGGGGCCACTTACGGAATAAGTATTTTAAGAAGAATAGGTTGCGATTACTGCATACTACATAATGACATACATTAGCTTACTTCGTATTGTTCACTTATAGGGCAAACCTAGTCTGTCACTTCTTGCTCATACGGTAAATTGTTACTCTTTGCAGGAAATCATTAAGACTTTGGTTAATCATATTCGGAGAAACTGAAAGGGGACTATAATCATTATCTAAAAATAAAATCACATACTTGATGAAATGGAAAAATAAGGAAATGTAAAACATACAAATAAAGTCCCTCCATGCCAATCGAGAGGAGATGCCTACAACCCATACCTGTGTGTGAGGCTCCTCATTCGCCAACGCCGTCCTTTCCTTCCTGTACTCACCCTCTCTGGAGCTGGACTCCGGCAACATTTCCTTTGAAGAAGAGCTCTTTGGAAGAGTAAATGACATTACTGCATGTGATTAAGTACTTTGCGTATCGTAGTTACTCAGTGAATGTTAGTGGCTCTCCTCTTCTTTTTCACAAGGTAGAGGAAATAAGGCAACAGCTAAAAAAGGGCTGACTGTAATTAGTAAGAAGGAAATAACTATTATAATAAAATTGACAAATTCCTTGGTAAAACAATGACCACATGATCTCAAAGTTGATTGGGAAGTTGGCCAAATTGGGGAAAACTGAGCATTGTAACATTTTAGACTCTGAGAATTAAATATCCTAAATTTCAGAGAAAATATTGGCATCAACCCCTCAATGGGGAAAAAATATGAATGTAGCAAGAAGCTAAAAAATGTACTTGAAACTGCTGAAAAGAATGGAGGAGATAACCATGAGTTAGAGCCAAGATGAATGGGAAGCAGCTACAAGAAATAATTTCAACTCAAAATAAATATTCTTTAGTAATCAGTACCAAACCCGGAAAATGGCAGCCTTGGGAGAGAGGATACATCTTCATCGTTTAGGCCCAGAGAGAAGTATTTGGTGTGAGTGTTTAGAAGCTATTAGAGCCTCTAAGTAGTGAGCTGAACTTGATGATCATTAAATTTCCTTTTATTCTAAAAGTTTATGAGTCTAGCTTTGGGAGCTAGTCCCATGGGGAAGAAAAATAGAAAAGAGTAGTATCACAATGGAGGAAATCCATTGAAAGAACAAGGCAAACCCTACACACCTGTCTAGCACATAAGAATATTATCACTTTGCCATTTAGAAACAGGAGGTTTAAAAAATAAATTTTAGGGCACCTGGGTGGCTCAGTCGCTTGAGCGGCTGCCTTCGGCTCAGGTCATGATCCCAGGGTCCTGGGATCGAGTCCCACGTTTGGGCTCCCTACTCAGCACAGAGCCTGCTTCTCCCTTTCCCTCTGCCTGCTGCTCTCTCTACTTGTGCTATCTCTTCTGTCAAATAAACAAAATCTTAAAAAAATAATTAATTAAAAAAAAGAATGTTAATGGCAAATTACATCTGCCATGACAGGCTTAGAAAACCTGATTCATCATGCATCATTCTATGGGGGATTTTCCAGACCACCTCATCCAATCTCCTCAATGTATGAGACGCAGAAACTCAATTCAAGAAAGAGCGATTGGGGGGCCACCTGGGTAGCTCAGTTGGTTAAGCATCCCACTCTTGATTTTGGGCTCAGGTCATTATCTCAGGGTTTTGGGATGGAGCTGGCAAGGGTTTTGTGCTCTCTGCAAGGAGTCTGCCTCTCTGCCTCTCTCTCTCCTTCCATCTTTTCATCCCTCCCCTGCTCTGGAGCTTGCCCACACTCTCCCTTTCAAATGAATAAATAATTTTTTTTTAAAAAAGAAAGGGAAACGAGAGAAGAAAAGAAAAGAAAAGAAAAGAAAAGAAAAGAAAAGAAAAGAAAAGAAAAGAAAAGAAAGGAAAAGAAAAAAGAAGTAATTGGTCCTAAATCACTTAGCTAATGACAGAAGCAAGACTTCAGTCTAGACTTTTAGAACCAACTGCCAAACTGATTTTAAAACTTCTTTACATTTTCAGGTAACAGAATTAGCTTGAAAGAATTTTTCTGGCATTGTTCTTTCAACTGACATTTAAAACTTTAGGTTCCAAAGGTTGTAACAAATTACACTCTACCAGAGGATAACTGTATAGATATTTTCACTTCTTATAGGGCTTTCCAAATACACAAAACCTTTATTTTCCAATTATGAATCACACCCAGGTGGTTAGATACGGAAATCTTGCAAATATGTTGAAAGTCAGAATTTAATCATCTGCGTGCTTGTGAACTATTCCAACATTAAATATATTTACACCCACATTAGCTAATCTTATATAATTATGCTGAAGTTCTTATAATAAAAAAATGTGTGATTCTTTTTCCCCTTGTAAATGAATGTGAACTGAATATTATGGAAATGTCATGTTTATTTCTCTTTTAGTGTGTAATACTGTTATTATTCAACCACCTCCAAAATACCCCAAAAGACGATTTATATAATATAGAAACTTATAGCAATTTGTGAAAGTGATTATGAAATAAAAATGTGAAAAAATGTATGATCTCAAAACCATAAAATATCAAAAAATGCATGGGTATAAGGCAATAGATCAAAACACTAACAGCATGAGATTATCCACTCCTCCGTGTTTTTCAATTTTTTAATAATGTTCACATATTTCATAGCAATAATAAAAATAATATATTCTACAGATTAAAATGAACCTAAAAAACAAAACAGTATGAAAATCTGATTTCTAAACTAAATCATAAAGCTCACCTATTCTCCACCTAAAGGGATAAAATCCATTAATATACAAGATATGATTTGCTATATACAAATACATTTTTTATTTTTAAAATTTTTTTAAAGACTTTATTTGGGAGAGACAAAGACAGTGAGAGATAGCGAGAGAGAGTATGGGCAGGGAGGAGAGGGAGAAGCAGACTCCCCGCTAAACAGGGGGCCTAATGCGGGGCTGGATTCCAGCCCCATGAGATCATGAACTGAGCTGAAGGCAGATGCTTAACTGACTGAGCCACCCAGGTGCCCCTTCAGATACACTTTTAAATCTTAGAATGCTTCTACTGAGGATTGTTGTAAATAAGTATTTATCCGTATGTCCCCTTGAGTAGTTCATGATAAGTAATTGAATAATCTCATGAAGTTTCAAATGAATAGGAATGCTGAATGTGGAATGCTTTAATGTTAACGCAGTACCTGGCATTAAAAAATTTGCTCACCATATGCTTTCTTTTCCTCCCTAGCTTCCTGTGCATTTATTCAAAAAATTTCTGGATCTGATTCAGCATGAACCCACCTGGAGATCATTTTCAAATTAATATGCAACTGGTATGAACATTAAATTGATAAATTCTTTAAAAATAATCATAATGACTTGGTTTAGAGGTCTTTGTTTATCAATGGTTACAGGTAACTCGGTTTCCCCATCACTATTTCTCATCCAATTTTGTCAGTTGTAATTGGTCTTTTAGACATAGTAATGGTTTATTCCTAAGAAATCTATCAACATTAAAGAGATTTTCCATTATAATTAAACTAAACAAAGAAAGAACACCTAAGAGATAAACTAAAACTGGTTCTTGACCTGCAGTTGTATCAAGGTGTTTTTTTTTTTGACATTTCAACAATTTACTGAAATGTATGCTGATTTAAAATGTACTTACAAATATTATCTTCCCATGAGGACCATATACTTCTCAGAAATAAGTATGTGTGTACCTTGAAAATCATGTGCAAAAAAAAAAATAATAGGGAAGATAAAATATCATGTGCAATAGCTAGTAGTTTATAGACATATATTTCCACTGATTATGTACTAGCATATTATTAATCAATATTAAAAATATCAGCTAAATTGCAAATTATGTAAAACTCATTATAAAGAGTACTAGAGATTGGATATGCACTGGTATTCAGAACAAGAACAAATGGGTTTCCTAAATACCTAATTTGATCCCTCATTTCTTTCCCCAATAGTCTCTTTACTTCTTCTTTTTTTTAATTTAATTTTTTAAAAATTAGGTGCCATGCTCAACAGGGGGTTTAAACTCACAAGCCTGAGATCAAGGGTCACATGCTCTACCGACTGAGCCAGCCAGGCGTCCCTAGTCTCCTTACTTCTGACTCCTACATTCAATGAATGTATATCCTTATTTATCACCTCTCCACACATCTGCTGCTACAGTTTCTGGGCATGGGTAAATACCAACCCCCGCCTTCCAGGCGATGGCAGAGTAACAAAGTTTATGAAGACAACATTTATTACGAGTATTTTATTCTGACTTTCCAATTAAGTAGTTCTCTCCAAATGTGTTTATAATCTTTTCGTGGACAGATCCTAAGATGGGCCCCAGGGATTCACACCTCCTTCTATTCATGTCTTTGTGTAATACCTCTCCCTGTTTATGGACTGGACATAGTGACTTGGCTTCCGACCAATAGTCTTGTTAGCAGACTCTCTCTTATAGGTTCTCTGGCAAGCTGCCATGTGATAAGCTGCTCTAATGGAGAGGTCCATATGGCAAAAACCTGGAGGATGCCACCTTCTAATGGCCAGGAAAGAACTGAGACCCTCAGTGCAACAATCTGTTAGAGACTACATATGTTTGAACCAGACGTCTCCTTACGTGAGCCTTGAGATGAGACCCTCCCCCTGGCCAACACCTTGATTGTGGACTCACGAGAGATTCTGAAGCAGGCCCAGGTAAGCCATGTCTGGACTCCTCACCCACAGAAACTGTAAAGCAAGTAAATGTGCGTTGTTTTAAGAAGCCAAGTCTGCAATTAACTATGTAGTTTGGATAACTAATACAATGTTTTGAGTTCTTAATTTTATTTATGTTTTTCTTTTTAGTTCTCAAATATTTGACTCTTTTGCAAGTCTTCAGTAACATTTTTTAATATAATTTCCAGTTCTCTACTGAAATTTTCAATCTTTTATCTCCTTGAACATAGTAGCCATATTAATTTTAAAGTCTATCTCACCATCCAAATATTTGGTGCCACTTTAGGTCTGTTTCTATTGTCTACTGTTTCTGCTGGTTTTCATTCCTCTTGTCTTTCTTCTCCTATGCACAATTATTATATGGAGATACTGTTAATTTGAAATTTGAAAAATTATTTGTATAAATAATTTGAGGCCTAGGAAAATGTTCTCTTTCTCCAGATTTGCATCTTTCAGATTCCTAAGGACATTAGAAATCACAGGTCATATCAATCCATTTTCAAAAACCACAGCGAGATACCACCTTACACCAGTCAGAATGGCTAAAATCAACAAGTCAGGAAATGACAGATGTTGGCGAGGTTGCGGAGAAAGGGGAACCCTCCTACACTGTTGGTGGGAATGCAAACTGGTGCAGCCACTCTGGAAAACAGTATGGAGATTCCTCAAAAAGTTGAAAATGGAGCTACCCTACGACCCAGCAATCGCACTACTGGGTATTTATCCTAAAGACACAAAGGTAGTGTTCCTCAGGGGCACGTGCACCCGAATGTTTATAGCAGCAATGTCCACAATAGCCAAACTATGGAAAGAACCTAGATGTCCATCAACAGATGAATGGATAAAGAAGATGTGGTATATATATACAATGGAATATTATGCAGCTATCAAAAGAAACGAAATCTTGCCATTCGCAACGACATGGATGGAACTGGAGGGTATTATGCTGAGCGAAATAAGTCAATCAGAGAAAGACAATTATCATATGATCTCTCTGATATGAGGAACTTGAGGGGCAGGGTGGGGGGTTGTGGGGGGTAGGGAGGGAAAAATAATGAAACAAGATGGGATGGGGAAGGAGACAAACCATAAGAGACTTCTAATCTCATAAAACAAACTGAGGGTTACTGGGGGGTGGGAGGGTAGGGATAGGGTGGATGGGTTATGGACATTGGGGAGGGTTTGTGCTTTGGTGAATGCTGTGAAAGATGTAAGCCTGATGATTCACAGACCTGTACCCCTTGGGCAAATAATAAAAATAAAATTAAAAAAAAAAAAGTTCAGAAATTTCTGAGATGTCTAGATAACTCAATTGTAAACTATATTCTGCGTGAATGGCTTACTTCTTTCTGGTTCACCCTACCATTACTGCTAGGATGTGGTCCTTTAGGTTTCACACCAAAGAATTCTACCAGTCTCAAATTTAGAAGTCCAATACTATAACTTTTATCCTTCTGGCCTCAGAAAGCTATTAAAATGTTAATCCTCTTCTTAGCTTCCTCTTCTTGATTAACAACTCCCCATCTCTAGAGCAAATGTATTCTCAATACCAGGCTCATCTTTCTGGCTTTCCATTTGCTTCCAGATATCAGCTTGACAATGATTCACTATCTTGTTAGCTCTCTAATGCCTCAAGAGGGTGTTATATTTAGTTAGATGTTACAGCAGAAAGATCAGAATAATCTAGTCCACCATTTCTGGAAGTAGAAGTTGAAGTTTTGGGTTTTTTCTTTTTTAATGGTTTAACCTCACAGTTTTCTAGCCAGTCTGTGTTTGAGTTATCATTTGGGCACCTTCTCTAAGTGCTCAACTCTGTAAGAGCATCCTAACTATTCTTCTACAACAGGGGAGGTCAATGCTAGAGACGACCCAATTTAGGTTAGAAAAGGAAAATAAATACTAAGTATAGTGTCTGAATATTCTTTGGTTGCCAATTTTGATTCTATGAAAATGGAGAAAATTCCTCCAAACTTCGTGATAACTGTCAAAACAAAACAAATCCGGATTCACTTTGCCATTCATTTAACAGATGAGGAAGGGAACAGAAGTTCATATGTTTTACTGAGTAACTGCATATATCATCCTTCAACTCAAAGACCAGGTTTTGTTTATCTCAAATGAAACTGAATTTCTCTGAATTTATCATTACTATTACATCTGTTGTTAAAAAACTAAGATTTCTAAAGCCTAAAATGGAACTATAAAGGTTGACTTTTGCCACCAATAATACAAGTTCATTTTAATAGCAATATGGACCTCAGGGGCCATCAACTCAATGCCTCAGGGACAAAATATATAATGGAAATTAATGAGGTATGCCCAATGATGTTGGCCAAGTAAAGAGAAGAATAAGGAGTTGTGTGTGTTGGGGGGGGGGTTACTGTGACACCCTGCAGAGAGTATGTCCCCTCTCAAGGGACCCAGAGCAGATAATTTCCAGCTCCTATCTACTGTTAACATGCAGAATGTATGTAGACCTGGCATAGAATGGGAACCGGGAGCCACCAGATTTTACAATTTTTCAAAAGAATCTGAAATCTGGATGTTTTAAAACCCCTCTCTCTTTTATTGTTGACAATTAAAACAAAAAACCCACACTGTGTGGGGCAAAGATAAATAGCATAAACAAAGTTCAATTGCTAAACTAAATTGTCCCTGCTGCCTCTTTCAGCTTTAAATCCTGGCCACCTTCTTTATTAGTACTACTCATGACTGAGAGACAATACTTCTTGAAAGACTTCAGAAAATCCTAATAAAGTGCTTGTAACATAAATATTGTTAGTTTACAAATAAAAGCGAAGTTTTACATGGGCTGAACACCCTAAGAAATATCATGCAAGTGGCTAAGTATCATGCAAGCTTTCATTTTCCCAAGATCAGAACAGTTTTTAGTAATTCAAACCTGGAATTAAAATAATTTAAAAGTATAGCTCGTTAATTTATAAAGCTACTTGGAGTACATATTGCTGCATTATGAAATATCTCTACGATATGAAAAAAGCCATAAGGCCATAGCAAAAATGAATATGATGATCCTCATTTTGTATATATGTCTCACACTTTAAAGATGCTAAATTTGCATCTTAATATCACACACAATTACCAAAAACACATTCTGAGGGTGTATTTTGAATTAAAATATTAAAGCACCAAGTTTATAAACATTTATATAGTTATCTAATTCAAAAATAAAGATGGTTAATTTCTTCTGTCTTCAGAATTTTTCTAAACTGGCTGATGTATTACTAACTTTTGCTGATTAAGTATATATGCCGCCAAGCGAGCACTACAGTAAAACTGCTGATTTTGTTCCAAAACTAAAAGGTAAAACAAAAGCAAAACCCAGTGAGATTCCATTTGCATTTATCAACTTGGAATTCCCATCAATTTAATTTCTAGAGAATATTGCATTTTAAATCCAATGGCAATTCCTTTACATAATTTTAGAAACAAATCAAATTACTATAAATATAACCTTCTTTTAAAAATGCAGAAAGTCAAAATCATAACCTATACATTAAACCTCAGACTTACATACAAACTATTATACAAGCTTCAGAAGCCAGTTTCAAGTGTCGAATACTATTTACAACAATTTTACAAAGTGACATGCAGAATTCTGTAGGATGACAACGAACACAAAATGCAACCAAGATCTGAGACAGAATTCAGTCTCTATTACACAGAGGAGAACAAACAGAAATGTGATTGAGAAGTGGAGATTAATTTGTACTAAAAAGAATGGCTTACAGAAAGAAGCATTATTTAGAGCTGGCTAATTATGAAAGTACTCTTCAAGTTATCTACTCATATAAGGTACCTTCAGTGCAGAGATAAGCTTATTTAGATAGGAACTATTGCCCAATTTTAGTGTATAATGCACTTATTATTCCAAGACAGTAACCATGTCTATATATTTGGAATATAATTACTTGAACATTCTCCTTCTTTGTGGAATTAATTATTCTTCCCCAGTTTTGGGTTTTTTTTTAAATTGCTATTGTTGGTATTATAGTTTTCATGTCGAACTTTGGACAACTAAGGCCTTTTTATGACAAATTCAACCTACTCCAATTAAATATTGGTCATATCAATGTTACACACTTGTGGACCTGTTTTATTTCTTTTCTCAAAATTCTCTAGCGATTGTTTTGCCATTTATTTTGCTTTTTGTACTTTTTCCTGCCTCTATCTAAAACCATTCTTCCAATTTCTGTGGTGATAAATGAGTAAATTTTTAAAATTATTGAACCTAACATTTTATGTGAATTAACTTTACCTCACATTTAATTTAGTTCAAGCATTATCCAAAATGGGCTAGAATTTAATATAAAATGCAGAATGCATGGTAATTAACTTGTCTATTAAGATACCTCATGAAAAAATCTAAAGCCTTCATATCTAGTATCAGTGTCCAGGGGCCAACAATATAAAATGAGTTAAAATACTTGTGTGAAGAACTTCTGTAATCTTGTTAAATAAACATTTTCTCAAATAACTAATATAATCAAGAAATACTTTTTCAAATGTAATTTCACAATGAGGTTGTTTATGACTGAGTGAAATTTGACATAGAATGGTTGTTACATATTACAATCCATTAAGAAAGATAACTAATGGGCGCCTGGGTGGCTCAGTGGGTTAAGGCCTCTGCTTTCGGCTCAGGTCATGATCTCAGCGTCGTGGGATCGAGGCCCGCATCGGGCTCTCTGCTCAGCGGGGAGCCTGCTTCCTCCTCTCTCTGTTTCTCTGCCTGCCTCTCTGCCTATTTGTGATCTCTCTCTCTGTCAAAAAAAAAAAAAAAAAAAAAAAAAAAGAAAGATAACTAATTTCAATTAAAATGAGATAATTTTTTCTGATTATAAATAATATGCATTTTCCAGGAATTTAGAAAATTTAAAAATTAGGGGAAAAAATCCCCAGTAATATAATCACTCACACTTGGTCAGTTACAATGGTGGTATATACAGTTCAGATATGAAACAAAATTGAAATCAAATTATAATTCTGAATGTGCTTATAAATATAGTTAAATCCATGGGACTTGATAAGGTTATTTAGGGAAAGACTGTGCATAAAAAAAAGTTAGAGCCTAGACAGAATCTGGAGGTATACCAATGTCTGAATGAAGATTAGAGGAAGAACAGCAAGGGGGAACGTGAAAGAATGGTCAATGATAAAGGAGCAAAAGCAAGTGTATTTTTCACTGAAGGCAACAGGAGACACTACAACACTACATGAAGGATGAAGAAGTGGTCAACCACGCCAAATGAGTCAGATGTACTGAGTAAAATAAGGTCATAGGACTAACTGTCTGGTGGATTTTGCTACATGAAGGTCAGTAATTGTCTATGCTGATAAGCAGTTTTTTAGAGGAACCCAAATCAGATTGAACCTATACACCTCATGAGAATCAACTAAAAGATTCTTTGTTTTTCAGGTTTTTACATTTTTTGAAGACTTATTTATTCGAGAGAGAGTGAGAGCATGCGCACGAGTGTGTGGGGGTGGGGGCAGAGGGTGAGAATCTTCAAGCAGACTCTGCACTGAGTGTAGAGCCTGACTCCAGCTTGATCCCATGACCCTGAGATCATGACCTGAGTTGAAACCAAGAGTTAGCCGCTCAGTTGACTAAGCCACCCAGGAGCCCCTCAACTAAAAAATTATTGATTTAATGAGCTAATTAGATCACCTTTTAAAAAATAAACATATATCAATAGTACAAAAAACATTTTTAAAAGCTATAAACAATATAATTGGAAAGAAAATATTCACTCACAATTACACAAAAATCTAGTCATAAATAAATGTGTGGCAATCTTTATAAAGAAAACCCTAAATTTCGCTGAGATATAAAAGGTACAAATAAATAAGGAGATACACCAAACTTCAAACTAGAACATTCATTAGTTCATTGGTTTACATCCACTCAACAAACTTTCAGTGAGTACCTACTTCTATGACTCTAGCACTTGGACTGGATCAGCAAATAAAATACATAAAGGTCAAAGCTGGCAGTCTTACTTGACTTTGGTGGGAGTAACACTTATGTTTCACCATTAAACATAAGTCAGGAGTTAACTAATATAAGGCTCTCATTCAAATGTCTTTCTATTAATACTTACCTATTTTTCTTTCCTTTTTTAAACAAGGTAAGAATTTTATCGAAAGCCTTATTTTTCTCCTTTGAACCACTGATGTCCTCTATTATCGTATTTCCTAATATCATAACATCTATCCATTACCAAATTTCCATGATTAAAACTACCTTATGAGGATGGATTCTTTTAATAACTGTTGAATTTGGTATGTAAGCATTTTATTTGGGATTTCAACATTTATACAAATTTAGTTACACATTTCTTAGTGATTTTTTTTTAAACTGGAAAAATGAGCATTTAATAAAACAAACTGAGTAGCGTTCCAAAAATTAGGTTGTTTCCTGGAAATTTTTAAGAATCCATGGGTAAACTCTGTCGCTCTGGACCCTTGCAGGGAGTTTCTCGGAAACATTTTCAGTTTCTTCCATGGCCAGTTTTTTTCTGTCTTTACTTGATTTACTCTTATTTACATTTCTCAGGGGAAAATGTCCAAATTTTCTCTATATAGTATCTTCTTAGCCAGAGTCTCCACCATGTATATTACATCACCTTTTTCAATTTTAAGTGTTTTCTTTTTCCCCTTGTTTGATTTGCTAGAATATTATCTTTTACTGACATGGGAGAGGCCAGAATATAGAACAAGTTACTGCATCTACTTGTCAATTCTGTTTTCTTTTCTGTGTCATCTTGTACATTTATACTTTTGTTCTAATATTCCTTATTTTTTTAAAAATTCTCTGGCAAATGCTGATTTCTCTTATTTTATATAAACACATAGCATTATAAATTTGCCATTAAGTAAACTGGCAAATGGATTTCGAATCTAAGACTAAAGAGCCAAAGATCTGAAGCTCTTCCAGAGTGTTGGGGTTAATGTAGAATGTGAAATCATACATAATAACTGGCTTGCTAAAATGTAACACGGGGGCTGCTGGGAGCTTGGAAGGTTTCGGAGAAGGGCTGAGGCCTTGGAGTGCCGAGGCCTGTGGGACCACTCTGCGTAGGAACGCTGGGGGTTGTTTGCCTTCCCTGAAGCCTTCTTAGCCCAAACAGTTGCCCTGTGATCTAAGAAACATATGCACAATCCCCTAAACTTATGTTTAGCAGAACTCGCAGAACACGCTGATCAGCAAATCTTTCCCGTAATTAGACTCTTCGATTTTCTCTAAGACCCCTTGCTACATATCCCTTGCTCGAGAAACAGAGTAATAAAGACTTATGATTATCCTGAAGCACGAATAAAGGTGAGAGCAAAGAAGAGCGAAGGGTCTCCGTCTCTGAGCGTCTCTGAGCGCTGACCCTCTTACCTTCTCCTCTCTTTCACAGCAAAGTTTGAAGTAATCTTTCAACCGTCTGTACAAGGATTGCAGGCTATTCCCAGCGCCAAAGTTCTGAGATCAGTGAGAATTTCTTTTGAACTTCATGTTTTATCTCTTAAAAAATATGTGGCTTTTTATATTCTACTCCACGTGTTTTAATAGAAATATCATTTTTCTCGGGGTATTAAAGCAAAGTCGGTTGACAGCTGCAGAGGGAAGATTGATTATATTTATTTAGCGGTTATATCCTGCAGCATCTTCACGTATCCCTAAGAGTAAACGTGTTTAGAATAACTTTGGCTATAACCTACTAGCTTTATATGCAATTTATTACATTTTAGTCTAGTTTACGTTTTATTTTTACAGTAATAAAATGCTTTCCTGGTCAAAAAACTCAATTTGTCAAGCACAGGAAATGTCTAGATTATATAAAAATGTATCTGACTAAAAATGAAAAGGCAAGTAAGATAGCTTTCATTTTTAGATTGTGATACAGCTCTGGGGATGTTTGATTATATACTGAATATTCTGTCCAGGCAAACTAATAGCAACTCCATAGTTATTTAGAAAGACACTTTTATTTTCAAATAATTACATGTTTCTGATTAAAAACTGTATTAATAACTTTTAGATGTACTGTGATATGGATAGAGTTCATGACCTATATAATTCTGGCTTTTAAGAATTTCCTGAAGGGATGCCTGGGTGGCTCTCTTAGGAGGTTAAATGTCTGCCTTCAGCTCAGATCAAGATCCCAGGATCCTGGGATTAAGTCCTGCACTGGGCTCCTTGCTCAGTCGGAAGCCTGTTTCTCCTTCTGCCTGCAGCTCCCCCTGCTTGTGCTCTCTCTCTGACAAATAAATAAAATCTTAAAACAAAACAAACTCCTGAGACTTTCTAATCAATGATTTTGTATACAAGTTCTATCCCATTTAAAAAACTTTTTTCTAAGGTTTTCTTGTCAATTTTACTAATTATTCCTTTCTTTTAGTTACTCCAACCTAAGATTTACATCAACATTACACATACTGATAACAATTTACAACATATTAATGATCTTTTAACACTGGAATTTTGTTTTTGCCTTGAATTGCTTGTAATTAACATTGCTAACTCTGCTTTATGCTTAATTTTGCCAGATATGACTTTGTGAACTCATATTCATTTTGATTCTCCATTCATTGGTTCCTCTTATCATTTGCTATTCAATTGTAGTACACTTTCATAAACTTAAAAGTGACTTGGGTTTTCTGACATTTTTTTTTTCAATTGTTCTACATTGTGAATTATCTTGGCTGGTCCTAGACTTCTTGTGGTAACTTTTCCTCTGGAAGTCTGACACTGTTGCACTCTCTCCTAACGCTCAGTGTTAAGCAGAAGTCTGAGACCAGTTAGATTTTTGTTTCTCAGTAAATAATTTTGTTTTCTCCAACTGCTTTTAGGCCACATCCAACTTGCATAAATGAAGTTACTGCCTATTTCCCAAGTACGTCCTGCAGCTTTCCACCTTCACTCACAGTTCCACCCACTTATCGTCTTCTTGGAAAATTCCATCTATCAAGAACCAGTTCAAATGCCACTTGTGCCAAGACATATTTTCAGGATTCACACTAGTCAGAATTAACCCATCCTATATCTAAATTTATGTCACTGCTGTACTTCCGTAGCACCGACATCTACAGTTATTATTAAAGAATATACACCTGGGCGCCTGGGTGGCTCAGTGGGTTAAAGCCACTGCCTTCGGCTCAGGTCATGATCCCAGGGTCCGGGATCGAGGCCCACATCGGGCTCTCTGCTCGGCAGGGAGCCTGCTTCCTCCTCTCTCTCTGCCCGCCTCTCTGCCTACTTGTAATCTCTCTCTCTGTGTCAAATGAATAAATAAAATCTTAAAAAAATAAATTAAAAAAAAAAAAAAAGAATATACACCAGAGTGGTTGTAAATAGGTTCTGGAGTCAGATCACCAGGGCTCAAATTTCAACCCTGCCACATTCTAGTTATATGATCTTCAGTTAAATTATTGGGTTTTCTGTGTCCTGTTAACTCATATGCAAAATGGGAATAGTACCTAGCTCATGGAATGTTTCTCATGATTAAATGAGCTAATGTACATGAAATATCTAGACCATGCTCTAAAATATAGTAAGTGCTATTCAAGGTCTGGCCATGTATTATGGTATGTATGTATGTGGGATGTGTTCTCCATTTGGAATGAGAAAAATTATTACAAGAGAATGAAACAGGTGCTACCAGAGGTTTAAGTATTCGAAGGATGGGATAATTAAAGATAAATTAAATATAATCAGCTTAGGGAAAACAATGGTATTTCATTGAATTCTAAATATTTTCATTATATAGAATTTTAAAAGCACTTTTGCATGCACTAGTTCATTTAATTCTTAAACTCTGTAAGATAATTTTATTTTATGGGGGCAGATATAAAGGATGGCAACTCAAATTGCCCAAAATGCAAAGATTTAGAAAGTGCAAGCTAACATTAAGAGAAATATCACTATACTTGGCACTTGGTGGTTGCTCTCTATACATCTGTATTTTTCCATCAAGGATGAATAGGGACGCAATACACAGATTGAACAGATAGGACCAAAGGTAGAGAACAGTATTCTAAGCTTTGTTAACTGCTTAAGTAAACAAATGGTGGTGTGAAATGACATGGTTTTCTGGGTAAACTGAAAATAATGTGCTAAAAATGGAACACAGCATAGTGCCTTGCAAAGCAAGCCTTTGGCTGAACTGAACGACATCTTTCAGACGCTATTTCTTCAGTTTAGCAATCATCTATGGCAATAATCCCTAGGCTTCTAGCTGAGGAATTGATCAATGTAACTGTGGCATCTGTCTTGAAAGACAGAGCAAGAGAGGGAGGGCAGGAGGGAAGGATGGAAGGAAAGAAGGAAGGAAGGGAACGGAGATTATTTGTCATATGACTACAGTACCTAATGGGGTGTTTTAAATATTCACAACAGGAGGTTATATAAAATAAAAAAGTACGATTAATCAAAGGCAATTCTTTTTTCTCACTAAAAATGTTCTGAATGAATCTTAATTCTCAACAAGATTTAACAATTTTACCAACTGACAACTGATTTTGAAACACAGCGAACTTAGTTTCCTAACTTTGGGATAGGCAAAACATGAACAGAAATACGTTAACATTACCTTTTTTTTTTTTTTTTAAGATTTTATTTTTAAGTAATCTCTACACCCATCATGGGGCTTGAACTTACAACCCTGAGATCAAGAGTCGCATGCTTTACTGACTGAACCAGGCTGGCGCTCCTGAGTTAAATATTTATTGAGTATCTTGTGCCATGTGTTAGGTGCTGGCACTAAACAACAGTCCTGCACTTGTTAACGTTACTTCTGAGTGCTAAGAACATAAGTTACATATAATTCATCAATTATATTATTAATCATCTCTGAAATTGTGGAAAAGTCACTTAACTCCTCCGGGCCTCAGTTTCCTATACTTGCAAAGTATTGTTCCATCAAGGATAGAACAGTTTTGTTTTGTTTTTAAGATTTTATTTATTTATTTGACAGAGAGAGACGGAACACAAGCAGGGGGAGTGGGAGAAGGAGAAGCAGGATTCCCGCTGAGCAGGGAGCCCGAGGTGGGGCTCGATCCCAAGACCCCAGACTCATGACCAAGCTGAAGGCAGACGCTTAAGGACTGAGCCACGCAGGCACCCCAAGGACAGAACAGTTTTAAAGCAGTTTGAGTAGGACTATGAAACTCTGTATCATTTATCAGTGAAAAACTTAAAACCAAAAAAGAAAAATATAACACATCTACTTATTCTCAAACTTTTGAAGTACTGTCCTTCCATTACTTTCAAAATCACATGCAACTAATACCAAGTATTGCATATAGCTCAACTGGTCTCATCAACTCATCATATACGAATAAAATTACCTTAAAATCAACATACTCTATCTAAAGTTAAGTCTTTCAATGTGTTGTCTGCGAAGAATGAGAAATATTTATCTCAAAATAATGCATTTGACAAGTCTCATTATTAAATTTCCTTTTATTTTCCCTTCAGTGACTGAAGTATTCCCGTAGTCCCGAATCAATCATTTCTTCTTAGTTTTCCAACAGCTGTCACTTGTCTTCTTTTGGTCTGTTCAGTAGAAAGTGAACTATCTGGAGTAGGACATCATCATTAAAACCTTTCACATTATTATCTTCAATTGTTTCATAAAGAGGCTTACTTTCTGTCCCCCAACATATATTTTTACGAGGGTTATTTTGATCAGCTTGTGTAGTCAGTGCCAAAGTATTTAACTGGTAGCAGAAAAAGGAAAAGTATTTTCCATCTGTGATCACGCCCTGAGAGACAAAAGGCCGAGTAACATCTGCTTCACTCCAAAATCCTACAGAAAAAAGTTATACTGACATTTACAAATAGAATACATTTTATCGAAACAAAACATTTACACATTAGAGGGTTATCAAATATCCCCTAAAACCTGAATACCTTACCTATCAAATTCCTAAAGATCTCAAAGTTTTCCTCATCTTCTCCACTCTAATCCTATATTCTGTTTCTGCATCAAAAATGATTTCCTCCCTTCTGATAGCCCCAAACTCATGACACATTCTCAACAACTTCGCTCTTCAACAGCTTTCAACCTTAACTCACTTCATCTAAAAAACGCAGCAAACTCTATCAATGCAGATCTCCCCTGTGTCTGGTATTAACTCCGCTCGAATACACTCATTTTCCTGGTACCAGTAGTATCTAGCACCCAATAACCATTATGGCCATTTCCTTCACCAAAATCTAAAAAAAAAATATCTTCAGAAAAAAAAGGACTTTTAAGGACTTCAATCAAGTATTATGGACAAGTTCTATTCTTCCTTACATGTCTTAAAATTGGTTTTAGGAGCTGCTGTTATTTTGCCTTGTGTATCTTGTGTCATAGGTTCCAGGATGCCTTTCATACCTTTACTACTCAAATTTTCTGGCTACTTCTTGCTCTAGACTGACTGGCTTTAACACTTTTAAAACCCACTGCCAGGGCCAAGCAGTAATGTTCTTCCCTCATAAACAGCTTCTATCAGCCTCATGAAGACAGCCAATGAATAATATTGTTAGTATTGTAATTAAACATAGGAAAAAAGAAGCACTTTACTTTTAATGCATAAACAGTGCCATTCTTCGAGAAAGATCCCTGTTTCTGCTTCTGTCTAATCTTATTCCTATTCTCTCCATTTAAGTCAAAAATTGTGAGTAAAAATTAAATTATATATATATATATATATATATATATATATATATATATATATATATATATAAAAAAAAAAAAAAAAAGGTGAGCACATCAATGGATGAAAGCTATGAAAAGGAAATTTATAAGTACAGTAG